>CANYBF011974605.1:0-17142 GCA_948192965.1 Dalechampia spathulata
GCAAAATTGGATTTTTCAGGATCATACGCGATCGCGTATGATATTGTGGAGATCATACGCGATCGCACATAATGACATGCGAACAAAGCGAATGGCAAAACAAATCATATAAGCATGCTTAAAACATAACACATGGCATTCAGCAATCAAAATAAAATGGAATTGAACATATGTGAATGAACATAATCATATGCGAATGAAGCAAAAACATGCGTAGGGGGCTTAAAACATGGCATAAATGATTCAGCAAGCAAAATACATTAAATGGAATATATGCAAATGAGAAGATCATATGCGATCGCACATGATATTGAGATTATCATACGTGATTGCACATGATAATGCATGCAATACGAGGTGAATGTAAAACATGGAAAATCATACCGAAATCACGTAAAAACAATAAAACGAATCGATTTTCAGCAGTTTATGCATGGATATCATAGAAAAACATAAAAGAAACAATAAAAATGAATAAAAAATGCCAACCTCTTGTAGATTCTCCTTAGCTCCAAGTAAAAGGAAAAGAAAACAATCCGATTCCAAATGTTAGGGAATAAAACCACCTAATCTAAGTGATTTTGTGAGTTTATTTTAATCCTATTGTTTAGATTGATCTAAAATTAGCTTAATGAAAGCAAACAATCCCGTTTTTTCTCTGCCAGCCGCCAAAAACCGTTAGGATGAGTGGTAAAACCCTAGAATTTGCAAAAATGCGGATCCCTAGGTAGAATGGTGCCCTATGGCATTTAATAGAGACATATGCGATCGCGTATGTCTACATATGCGGCGTGTCATAAACATATGCAATTGTGTATGATTGCACATATGCGGTGGTAAGACATGCTCGATTGCACAAGTCTGGTAGGTGACGAGCTAAAACGGTCCAGAATTGGCCCGGCACAGCCTGAAACGGTCCGAAACAACCCTGAAGCGGTCCTGGATCAACCCGAGGTCAACCTGGGTCCAAAAACAGGGTGCGACACTAATATTTATTCCTAAAATGCCTTTATGAAACTCATTCATCAATAGGCATTATACTCTGGCCAGAGATTCTTGAATAAAGAGTATTACATGAATCAATGAGATAAAGCTCCTACATTTAATCTAGGGCAGTGAATCTTTTATTGATAAAAAAATACCTTCAACTACTTCACACTATATCTAACCTCCAAGTTATGAATGCCTTTTAGGGAGGAATAAAACATACAAGTCAAAACATAGTAATCCATAATTATGATAACCTTGTTATCTCAAGTCTTAAGGATACTTGCACTACTAATATGAGTGAGATATGTTTCATAGACATAGATCAATTATCCATATGAAATCTCACTGGCAAGGCTTCCAATGAGTTAGTCCTCCACTACTCATCCATATGTTCAGTTTAGACAACTCTTATCATGATGAATGAGAATCATCCCTTAAGAAAGTATAACATGTGCTGATCTTAATTGTATTAATAATATCCATTCTTATTAATACATTGATCAGGGATAATTTAGATATTGAACATTTACATACAATAAGAATCTCATTTCATAAACTACTTTATGAATTCCTTTATACTGTTCCAATATCTTGGAATTCATTATTTAGTTAATAACTTATCGAGCAAACTGAATAATGAATAATACCTCTTTGACTATCAAATGAATTAAGGATAAACTACTATACTTGAGATTATCAATTTGTTAAAGTATGCTCAATATGAAAATAAGAGAAGTTCTAAGATGGTTATGGTAGTTAGCTATTCTAATAAGAAAGGCAAAGGATAAAAGAAAGGAAGAAACCCAACTCTTAAGGAAAAAGATAGTGTAATTAAATCAAAGGCTATAGAGAAGGCCCTTAAGGGCATTTGCTTCCAATGTCACAAGGATGGTCATTGGAAGAGGAATTATAAGGTGTACTTGGAGGAGCTCAAGAAGAATAATCCTACTTTAGGTATATATGTAATTGAGGTTAACTCCAATGCTATTTCAAATAACAAATGCTAAGTATTGGATACTAGTTATGTATCTCATATTTGTTATGATTTGTAAGGACTAAGCAATAGAAGTAAGCTAAGTAGGAGTGATACAGGTATTTACGTTACTAATGGAGCAAGAGTTATTGTATTAGAAATAGGAAATTATATTTTGCATTTGACTATTGGTTTAAATTTAGAACTTAAATAATTGTTATTATGTTTTAAGTTTATGTAAGAACCTTACTTTAGTATCTTATCTAGTAAAATAAGTCTTTAATATTTCCATTAATGGTAATGGATGTTTTATTTTCAAAGATGATATATTTTACTGTTCAATAAACATTGAAAATGGAATTTATGTACTAGATAATTCAAACCTCATTTATAATTGTCAAACTAAAAGGATCAAAATTTATGATCCAAGTCCACTTTATTTATGGCATTGTCACCTTAACTGCATAAACAACACTTGCATGTCCAAGATGCATAAACTTGATAATTTAAGTTCATTTGATTTTGAATTATATGAAATATATGAATCTTGTTTATTAGATAAGATGTCAAAATCACCCTTTAAAGGAAAAAGTGAAATGACTAAGCAAGTAATAACTCATACATTCAAATTTATGTGATCATATGTCTACATATGTAAAAGGTGGATACAACTATTTTATTATATTCATTGATAATTATTCTAAATATGGATGTTTGTACTTAATGAAGTACAAGTCTGAAGCCTGTGAAAAGTTCAAAGAATTTAAAGATAAAGTAGAAAGATAAGTTGGCAATTGTATTAAGGCTCTTCGATTAAATTGAGATGGTGAATACTTAAGTCGAGACTTTTTAGAGTATTTCCGTCACACCTTCATATGTCCACCTTAAATTGATACACACATATGTATATTATGGTCATGCTATAATGATGTGCAATAATGGATTATTTATCTTAAATATCAAAGTATATATGTATGCATGTATTTCATGGTAAGAGAATAGATGAAGTATATAAAATGTTTAAAGTTGTAAGCACAAGAAAAATATATATGACATGTTTATGCTATGAGAATATGAAAGGAGTGATTCGTTAATAATTGAGATGAGGTAATATTATGAAATGATATATATGTGAACCAATTCCATATGATATGAAATTGATAGAGAAAGAAATGTGAAAGATGATTATAGAAGTGAATATGCACTAAAGATGCAAATCGGGCATGTTTTTATTGAATGCTTTGGATGAAGCTTTATGATGGAATTTATATGTGATATGTGATGTTTTAGCATGTTAGATATGTTATTATATGAGAAATTATATGTTAAAATATATGAATGAAAGTTTAAATGAAGTTAGAATTTATTTTAAGTTAAGTAGTGGTTAAGGACATAGACGTCATTTCATGAAAAGCAAAGGGTAATTTTAGAAACCAATTTATGTATGGTATGTATGTGCATTCATGTAATGCATGACATATAAGATGTTTATGTGAATATGATGCAAAAATGAGATAATAGTATTTAATTAAAGGAAGAAGAATTTAAGTTTGATAAGCAAGCTTATCATATGTTGACAAATGTCAACATATGATTGGTTCCTACTTTAATTTTGTATTAAATCAAATAAATATTAATTAAAAAGGGAAATCTAGATCATTATTGCATATTTTCCTCCTCCATTTTGAAATACTCCTCTCATCCTCCTCTTTTCTCCTTTATCATTCTTTAAGTAGAGAAAACTATAATTTTAAGGTAATTTTTCATGTAGAATTGATCTTTTATAGTCTTTTTGGTTGATTTTCATTGTGTGCATGTTTATTACTTCTTAATCTTTACTGAAGATTATTTTCTATGGTTGTGTGAAATTTGGCCAAGAATGGAATATGAAGTATATGCATGAATTTTGATGAAATCATGTGAAAAAGTTAAAAAGAAGAGTGAATTATGCAAGTTTAAAGTGTTTTGATTAAGTTTTGTATATGGAATTGATTCGTATGAAAACCCTAGGTAACCTACATAAAAGTGACTCTTATGATGTTTTATGAGATGTGTATATATTGCTAGAAGTGATAATTTATGGAGAAGATGATGAAATATGCATGGAAAGTGGATGGGAAGTGAGAAATTGCATGGGAAATACTTGTTACCCAATTTTGTGTATCTTTGAAATTGCTCTATATTTTGGTTTTGATGCCTAAATCATCTAATTACATATAAATATGATGAATTATGATGTTAGAATGAAGAAAATAAATTTTGAAGGCTACTGGAATGATATTGCAAAAGTTATGCTTAAAATGGTAGCAATGGGGGCAGCATGTGTGTGCCTTTGTGTATGGTTGCCTTAAGTGGTATTTTGGTGCATCAATGTTGAAAAATATGATATAATAATATGAGAAACATGTAAAGGTATATGTTTGTGCAATACAGTAAGATTTTAAAGTTATTAAAGGCCATAAATGAGATATGCAAACTAAGTGTATATAACTTGTCAAAATTGAATGGTAAAAAGGTAGATTTAAGGGTTTACGGTAATTGCATTTTGACCATATTAATGTTAGAGTTTATGATAATTGGATTTGACTACATTAATGTTAGGGCATTAAAAGTCTTAATGTTTGGAGGCTTTCACAATTGAATTTTTTAAGTATATGATATATCATTAGAAAGCTCTTTGAGTCTAGTTTCTAATGGTTTAAGAATCACTCAATTTAAAAGGCCATTTACTTAGTCAAAATGCTTGCACAATGAGAACTATTCCATGATACATAATGTGTATAAACTTGAAATGCATGCATACTTTAGCACAAAAGTAATTCATTACACAGTTTTGTTTTAAATTCTTAAATACATGATGTTATACTTCTATTAAGGGACATAAAAGAGGTACATATCATATGTAAATGTGATGAAATTAAGCATTTCATTATACATCAAAATAGTATGCAAAATACAAAGTAATTCAAATAGAAAATGATGAAATGAATAGTGTAACATACCAAATGAATAGTGTACCTTACAAAATGAATAGTAACATGCCTTGTATGTTTGACAACTTAATGAATGCATGTTCCAAGCTTCTAAACTTACAGGTATTCATATCTAAACCTCATTATTCATTGTTATGCGCATGTATATACACTTAGAGATATAAAGCAACCTTAATGTCCTATGTTTAAGGCATGATTAGTTAATGCTCCTTACATGTTAAATTGATCAAGATACATGGATTACATGCTAGAATGCCTATATATGACTTAAATGTGTGCATGTACTTGAATATATGGAGTAGTTATTACATCAATAAGGTTAATGGTTTATTATATTATCAAATGGACTTAAATGGTGTTTAAGTATACTTAATGAATGCAAAAATGACTAAGACATTAAGGATGATTGAATTACATCTATGACTTGTATATGCATCTATACTTGAATGCATGGTTATGTAATGATACAAATAAGGGTAATTAATTATGACTTGTTCAAATATGATTCAATGATGATTAAATATTCATGATGAATAGTAATTTATTCAAGATGTTTAATTGGCTAAAAAGCATATAAAATTATTACTTATGATAAATGTAATGCTATGATATGAAAATGTGCAAATATGACTATCATGACTAAAAATTGAAGTATAACTACATGAAATGGATATTTACAAATTTCTAATGGCGAGAAAATTTGTGTAAAATGTAAATGGCTTTACTAATTAAGTGAATAATGAAGTTTATCATAGACTCAATGAAGGAACAATGATAGTGATTATTAATCGTCTAAATAGGTTTATGCTATCTAAGATTTCCATGATTGATAACTTGATCAATAGTGGAAAGGTGTACATAAGTACACTATATTTATTTATTTACCATAATTAGAATATCTTATAATGAGTCTACATAGGAAATGAATTACAAATATTCTCTTATAATGATGTTTTATACATTATTGAAAATTTATGGCATAAAGGATATTATTTTATGATGATATATATGTCATGCTTTTGAATAATAGTTGTTATATTGAAAATTATGCCAGAGAATATAGGTTATATTTTATGATATTTTAATTTATTAAATGAGGTTGGCAGGTGAATTGTCACTGGTATAGAGATGCTATATGATTTCTATTTTTTTTATTTATGAAATATCAATTGATATGGATTGTGAAAAATGATTTTATGGTGGATTGATGTTATATCTTATTAATTTCCATATTCATTATGACATTAAGCATAATGCATATGTTTCACATCATGAATCATTTACATACATATTCATATTCATGACATGTCATATAGAGGATATAACATGGGAAAAGAGAGAAATGATATAGAAATGATACATTACAAAATGAAATAGAAATGTATTGGGTTAACCTCCTTGATTGGAAGTAAAAAAACAGAATCATACAACAACCTTCTTGATAGGAAGTAAAAATATAGGTTCATTAAACCATATAACTACATTTATATTTGCCCTCCTGTGTGAGATAAGTACCAGTACATAAAGGGACCTAGTACGAGATTGTGTATAATCATACAGAAATGAAAGGAAATGTTACAAGAAAAGCAATGGGAGAATGCATAGCATGATTGCATACACACAAACATGCATGATTCCTTAATTACAATGAAATGAAAGAAAATGTTATAACATGTGCACTACAAGTGTACATATATTGATGTTTATAGAGACATGATGGCTTATATATAGTATTTTACATAGAAGAAGTCACAGATGACTATTTATAATATTTATATTCATGTTTCCATAACATTCTATGTTATGTTGAAATAGTAAAGGCAAAGTGAAAGCAAAGGCACTTAAATGAGTGCATATAAAAAATTATTCATTTTAAAAATGAAATTGTGCTATGATTTGCACAAAGAATGATTATTATTGATCTATGATAATAGACCATTGCGAATGTAATATAGCATTATATCAAAATAGGTAGTTATTTTTCTTAATGCTATTTGACAAAGGTTCACTAAGATTGCAGAATATGATACAGAAGTGTTACTATGATTTCATTAATATTATATTACAAAAAATTTTCACCACGGGGCTTGGTGAATAGTAACTTATGAATAGTGGGCTAGGTGAATAGTAACTTATAAGTAGTAGGTTTACTAAATAGTAACTTATAAATAGTACTCATTGGAATAGTGCTCATTAGAATAGTACTTGCAAAAAAAGAATGTGTGCATTTGGTTATGATTATGAATAATCATGATTGCTATAATATCTAATTGATATAATTGACATTGATGACTTATATAACATGAAATAAGTATTTCTATAGCCAATAGTGGAAAGCAGGTGATGTTATTAGTATGTGAAATAATGTTCCATTATATTTGAACTATCATTGAATGTCTACAAATAGTTTTCAATGTTATTGAGTTTAAAGGGAATTTTAATCCTATATTATGGTGATTTTTATAAAGAATACTCATGTTTAAGATATTTTGTATTTCTTTTATATGATGGTATAGTAAATAGTTGAGTAAGCATCAACATGTTTTATATAGAATTTGATGTATGATATATTTATGGATAAAAGCTATGTTAATCATGAGGTATTCTTATGATATTATTATTATGCATTTATTATATAGCAACATTGAATGAAATACTCAATGTTTGTCATTTGATAAACGCAAGTTGAAAGTTTACAAAGAAGCATACGGATCTAGAGGTACCAAATCAGCAAGACTATTTATATGCCAAAGTTTCAAAAATCTCAAGTACTCTTGAGCTATGTAATTATGCAACTATGTATATAAGTCCAAGGTAATAAATAATTGCATTGGTGTTTATGAAGTATTGTTAGCATGTACTCTATAGCATCATGTTTCATTGTAATTAATTGAATGATTTATCGATAAAAGACATTATTCATTATTCAGTTTACTAGAAAGGTTATTAACTAAATAATGAATTCCAAGATATTAGAACAGTACAAAGGAATTCATAAAGAGTTTATAAAATAAGATTCTTATTATATGCAAATGTTCAATATCTAAATTATCCCTGATCAATGTATTAATAAGAATGGATATTATTAATATGGTTAAGATCAACATATGTTGTAATTCCTTTAAGGATGATTATCATTCATCATGACAAGAGTTGTCTAAAGTGAACATGTGGATGAGTAGCTTAGGACTGACTCATTGGAGGCCTTGCTAGTGAGATTTTATATGGATGATTAATCTATGCCTGTGAAGTATGTCTCAATCATATCAGTAGTGCAAGTATCCTTAAGACTTGAGATAATAAGGTTATTTTAAATATAGATCACTATGTTTTGACTCCTATGTTTTATTCCTCCATAGGAGGGATTCATAACTTGGAGGTTGGATATAGTGTGAAGTAGTTGAATGTATTTGTTTATCAATAAAGGATTCACCACCTTAGATTAAATGTAAGGGTTTTATCTTATTGATTCATGTAATATTCTTTAATCATGAATCTCTCGCCAAAGTAGAATTCCTATTGACGAATGAGTTTTATAAGGGCATTTTGGGAATAAAGATTATGGTACATGAAATATCAAATTTAGGGCGTGATCTAACACACTTGATCATGCATTGAGTTGACATTAATCCATACTCAAAACTAAATGAGATAGTGGATGGTGAAAGGAGTTTTATTGTATGAAATTTAATATGGAAGGGTTGTAGTCAAACTAATGACCTCTTAACATTTTGGTAGTCATGATGTGTGACTGGACACCGCTCATGATTTACATATGATATTATTAAATAGATTTTAATAATAAATTCATATGTTACCAATATGTTAAGAACCCAAAAGAGCTTAGATAACTTATGAATGTTAATAAAATAATGTTTTATGGTTATTAGATAACTTAGATTTTTTTATGTTCATTAGAAAAAGCATGAAAAGAGCTTCAATTTGATACCAAGATCACTGAAATTTGATGAGTAGAACTCAAGATATAAGTGATTTAAGATGACATGTTCTACATGCATAGTACATGTGCATTTGGACGAAATTAAATTAATTAATAGTCAATATGTGATTGTCACATGACTTATTCATGTATGATGAATTAAAAGGAAGTGCACATGATTGTCATGTACTTCTAGAGGGATTTTAAGTCATGCACATGCAAGTCACATGCCTAAAGCATGTGATATGCATATGCATATGACTTAATGTGAGCACTAGTTTCTGCCAACCGCCCAGAGCGAGGCTTGAAAAGATCACGGACCGGGGACCAAACTTGGAGCAAAAGCATAGTCTTCCCAAGGGGTTACCTTGGGGAATGATACAGGCTCGAAAGAGTCATAAGGGAGTCACCACCGGATGGTTCCAGATTGGTCCAACCGACCCATAGCATGAGTGCTAGTTAAACCCTTCAGAGATTGGGTTCAGGTGGTGGAGATCTATTTCTATGAGTTTCCAAAATTAATTTTACCATTATAGTTGGAGTTAATTATCCTAAGCAGGCAAGCATTTGAGCATATATGTAAGCACACAGCATGACATATGATTTGACGTCGCACGGTTGCATGTAGAATGGCATATAATGCTATATGGGATTTGGATGACATGTGACATGATGATATATTAAAATGACATAGCATATGCATGACATGACATAATAATTTATGGTAGAGTAAAATGACATAGCATATGCATGACATGGCATAGTGATGCGTGGGTGAATTAGCATTTGACATGGCATGTGGCATGGCATAATGGCATATGATATGATGATGTAACATGGTAACATGCGATATGGCATGGCATATTGGCAGATAGCATGGTAAGTTGCACGTATTACGTTGCATATTGCGTATTTGGATTGTATTGGCACATGAGATAATTGTATTATGGCATGGCATAGAAGTGTGTGATGTGGCATGTGACATGATATGGCATATATATTTGAGTAAATATAAAACCATTCATGAAATAAAAGAATACCAAAAGGTCGATGAAAGGGGATACACACGGGATTTTAGGGGCAATTATTACAAAACAATGAATAATTCTATCCTATTACAAAAATATCCTCGCATACATCATTTTGGGACGTTACGTAACGTCCTCTCCTCCTCGAGTATTTTTCCGCCTTGAGTAGGATGAGCCAAAAATGCATGAGTGATAAATGCAAAATAAATACAATAAATTCATTAGTAGCAAATGAATTTAGGATTTCTTTGACTAGTCCAATGCCATGTGAAAGCATGAACCAAGAGTCAAAAATTCAGTAAATTGTTTGGTAACAATCATGCGAATTAACACAAGCCGAATCATGAAAATTAATTAAATCAAAATAATTTTAAGCAAAATTGTTTTTGGTTGATCATGAAAAATCAAATGGGAATTTCTAACATCATATGAAATAATTGGAGATAGCAACTCAATCAATTTGAATCCAATCCTATCAAAAATTACATTTATACGAGTTAAATGAGCATTTAATCATGAAAAATTAATTTTGAGGCCAAAATTAATTAAATGTAATTAATTTTTGATGGATCCAATACACTTGAGTCACTATGAAACATCAAATGCCATTGGAATTATCAAATCAGGTTGAAAATGATTGAAAAATACGATTTTTCAAAAATTTTCCGAGGAACATACCATAGTGTGTAGCACACATAAGGAGTCAATTTGTAAGAAAATCAAATTTATTACTATAAAAATGATCTACAGACCAAAATATGCAACTTTAATGAAGGCAGTACCTCATTTTGAGCACGAATCAACATCCGAATTGCAAATCAAACAAGTAATGTGCATTTAACTTGAACAATCAATTTTAAGGCTAAAATTAATTAGATTTGGACAATATTTGAAAAATCAGAAACATTAAGACCATGGAAAAGCCATTAATGTTGTTAGGAACATCAGATCTAAGATAAAAATGAGTGAAAATGGAAGCGAAATTGGGTTTTTTGGAAAAACAGAAGGGTATGCGCGCAACACATAAGCCTATGTGCACCATACATAGGCTGTTTGTGGAGCACATAGGTGAAGGTGTGGCACACATAACAAAGAAATTTCAAATAAAATCAAGTTTTTTAGCAAAAACACGATCAACAGGCAATTTCCAGTAAGCTTAATGAAGGAGGCACTCCATTTTAAGGATGAACATGTGTTCATCTCAAGTAAATGAGCATTTAACTTGAATAATTAATTTTATGGCTAAAATTTATTAGATCTAGAAAATATATGATAGATCTAGAACACCAGAGGCATGAACAAGCCCCTAATGTTGCTAAATTCATCAGATTGGGCGAATAAGTGAGTGAAAATGGGAGAAAAATTCAATTTTCTATAAAAAATGAGATCTATATGGACAACATATAGGCCTATGTGTACCATACATAGGTTAGATGTTGCACACATAGGTCTATGTGTGGCGCACATAGCCTAGAAAAATCATGTTTTTGGTAACAACATGAAATCTAGCTCAAATCTAGGCAGATCAAAGCAAGAAACACATAGTTTTGATTACAAAATAGCATTATTAATCAATAAAAAGGCATGATTGAGGCCAATCAACAAGTAAACAAGCTAAAATAGAAGGAGTTAAGCAAAAATCGGAAGAAAGTGGAAGAAAAGTGAAGATTTGACTTACCACAGTAAGTTTTCTTTAAAGATCTTGCTTTCTAAACAAGTTTAGGAGCCTAACTAGTGTTAATTAGTCTTTAAATCCCTAGCAATTCACTTAATTATGAGTTTAATGAAGTTAGGTTTTAATTTTGACAGAGTTTTGGTAGTTTCAAGCAATTTTTGGACCAATTTTCATGAACCCTAGCTTTATATTTATAAAGGGAGGTGTGGAGGCCCAGAAAATGTAATTTTCCATGTGGGAATTGGAAATTTTTAGGCTATGTGCACCACACATAGTGTTATGTGTGCCATACATAGCCTATACGCGCAGTATGTAGCCTTTTGACTCGTCATGTAGGGCCCACTAAGGCCACATTGGGATGTATGCCCCATGCCCAAGAAGCATCATTTTATGTTCTAAGACATTGTGTAATATGGCTCACATTAGATTTGGTCCTGAGAAGGCTCCCAACGAAACATCTTTTTTGGCTATATGCGTAGCATATAGTGCTATATGCTACGCATATAGCATTTTGCCCCTATGTGCGTCGTCTTGGATGAGCAAAATGTAACATGCATCGCATGTCAAACAAGCATCATTTGATATATTAAGATGTTGTACTATGAAAAGCACCCTGGATTTGATCCAAAAAGTGGGCCCCACCAAATGTTTTTTTTTGCTAAATAGTGAATCTATAGTGCTATACACCCCATGTGTTCTATTCATGTATTTCACCTCGTATGGGTGAAGTGTAGCATGCTCCACATGTCAAATAAGCATTATTTGATATTCTAAGATGTTGTGCGATGTGGAGTGTGTTAGATTTGGCCCCAAAAGTGAGCCCCACCAAACGTCTTATTTTGCTACATGTGTATCACATAGTACTATATGCTACGTATATAGCATTTTGATACTATGTGCTTCGCCTTGCACGGGTGAAATGGGATGCGCACCGTATGTCAAATAAGCATTATTTGACATTCTAAAACATTATGCTATACGGAACACGTTAGATTTGGCCCCAAAAGTAGGTCCCATGAAACATCTTATTTTACTACATGCGTAGCACATAGTGTTATATATTACGCATATAGCATTTTCATGCTATGCTTCACCTTGCATGGGCAAAATGGGATGTGCACTGTATGTCAAATAAGCATCATTTGACATTCTAAGACGTTGTGCTATGCGGAGCACGTTAGATTTGGCCCCAAAATGGGCCCGACCAAATATCTTATTTGCTACATGCATAGCACATAGTGCTATATGCTACGCATATAGCATTCTGATGCTATGCACTCTACCTTGCATGGGTGAAATGGGTTGCACACCGTATGTCAAATAAGTGTCATTTGACATTCTAAGATGTTGTACTATGAGATGCACCATGGATTTTGTCTGAAAGTGGGCCCCACTAAATGTCTTTTTTCTCCATATAGTGTTATATGCTAAGTTCATTCTATTTATGCATTCTACCTTATACGGGCAAAAAACAATGTGTTCTGCATATCTAGAACACTCAAAAGAAGTTAAAATGTATGTACGCATATTAGGGTTGACTTCGGGGACTTAAGTAACTTAAAACCTAAGTAGGTTTTTATAAGTTGTTTGACATAACTTTTAGGGTTACAGAACAAGCTAATTTTGGCTGCCACTTTTTCCCTTTGGTTTCAAGATAATTTGAAGCTCAAGAATAAAGAATTAATTTGGCTTTTGATAGAAGATCAAGAAGAAGAACCCAATTTATTTCTTATTCTTCATCCATTCCTTTTATGTTTTGTTTTACTAGTCTCTAAAAAAAACTTGTAATATTGATTACTTATCATTCCATTACTTGTGTGGATAGTTTGGAGATCCTCTACCATGGGGATTTAAAAGCTTGCTATAGCTTTTCAAAAAGACAAGAAAGAAGGAGATTTGCTTAAAAGTGAGTTTTTCAATCTCTTCTTTAATAATCTTCTATGTGTTTGATGTATTGTATGAATAGAATTGCTAGATCTGATGTAAAATGTGATTTTAAAAGTTTTAAATTATATCTTCCATTGCTAAACACATCTTCATAAACCAACAATGGTATCGGAGAGATTTGGTGTTGCAATCTATGCATAGAATACATGAAACTTTGGTTTTTGACTATCATTATGGCTTAAAGCATTTTCAATTTTAGAGGGTTTATTATTAGAATTTGGATTTGAAATTTTAACCACTTATTATTCATTGAATTAACTTGGTTTCTATAAAAAAAACTAGATATATATTGGAAAAGTTTATGAGATAAAAATTCATATGTTGTGCATGCTCTTATTGAAAGGCTGAATGGATTTTTTATGTAATTCTTAATGTTTTTGCTTGATTATTGCATGTTTAAATTGTTGAACATGTAATGAATCACTTAGATAATGTGTTAAATTGATGTTGGAACATTTTTAATGAATTATGATTTAATTTGGATGTGATTTGGTGGAAATCATGTTCATATGTGAACATGAAGTCCAATTTTGGTATATTCAGCTTTTTCAATATAATTGCTCATACTTTCCTATTAGTTCATGTATTTTAATGTTTTAAACACATTAAAGGTTTTAAAAGTGAAATTTCAATAATTTTGAAGATTAATAAGTATTTTATTTGAATTAAAACTCTTAAAGGAGCAATTTAAGCATAATAAAAGATTCTTATTGGTTTTGACTTCTGTTTTGATTTCTAAGTGATATATTGATATTTAAAGTGTGAATAAATAATTAATATATTACTGTTTGGATGATTATTTAATTTAATAAATAATTTATTCAAATAGAATTCAAAACATGTAAACCATATGTTTTCAAATGCAAGCCAAATAACTATACTAAAAGGCAAAGTTTGTTTGAATTTTAAAATTGAAAAATTTAAATGACATTATGAGAAGATTATTTATGTAAGCATTTTCAAATGTATGGATGGATGATTATATGGCATGATAGTGATTATGAACTTAGCCCAATGTGATTGAGCATATGCATCATTTTATAATTTTTGGTAAATAGGGCCTACAAGTCTTACCTTTTCTTTAAAATCTTTTGTACTTCTCTTCTCATCTACTCCCCCCAAATGTTACTTGAGGTTTCTACTATTGAAATTTATAATAAGATTACATAGGTTGTAAAGGAGTTATAAATAAGGCAAAAGGAGCAAGGCATGACCAAAAGAGGAAACTCCAAGACCAAATTTGTAATAAAATAGTCTTATTTCAAATTTTTGGGATTTGTAAAATCATGCATCACCTAGGTTTGACCTTAGACTTAAAAGTCCATAATCATCATATTATAAATTATTAAAATGATGCATGTATGAGTTTCATGAGCATGCTATAGTATGCATGAGCCATGACTATGCATGATGCACTAATTGTACATACCCACCTTGAATGTTTTAAATGACATAAAAGAAATAAATCCTTTAAAGGAATATAAATCTAAGGCCTTCCATTTTCTAGGATAAGGGTGGAGAGCTTTTTATCATTTAGGTGGTTGAGCATACTTAAGCTTGTTTAATATAGGGTATATCCAAGTTTTAAAACATGGGTCGAACTTAAATAAAATATTTTAGTTGTTAGGCATACCCAAGGTAAAATATTTTATAGACTGGTTTGGGAATTATGTTATATAAGATAACATAAGTATTTAGGAAAAGTTGATAACCTAATGATTCAGTAGTCATATAGAGATATGATTGACATGAGAGATGTTTGCCTATTGACATTTAGTTCTAGTTTGTTGAGCATACTCAAGATTGGGCTTAATGGTTATTAGATACTAACCCACTAAGGAAGGCAAAGTGTGACCTTCTTGGATTAGTAGTTGAGGGCTATTAGTTTGAAATAAAATAGTGGGAGATAAAAAATAATAGAAGATCTTATTATGTTTTAAAATATATGATGTTTTTAATGACACACTATTTCTTCTTTTTCTCCAAATTTTTCTAAAAATGTCAAGAAAAGTTGATCTCTATGGAATTATTAAACGTAAACCAAATGGATCCAAATTACATTGACTAGATTTGCTAGATCATTATAGTTTTGAAAGTTGAATAGATAGTTCATGTATGGGATCAAGCTTATCCACACACTTTGTAGTAAACTCATATGAAGAAGACAGAGATGTTTACAATAAGTATACGCAAGAGGATCAGATGGCCAGCGCCATAGTAAGAACTCTCTTACTATGGCCAATTATCTCAAAATGCTTTTTAAGGAAAAAGCAAGGATTGAGAGATTTGAACTCTCAAAGGAACTCTTTAGGTGCAAGACGGTAGAGGGGTCATCAGTAGTCCTTCAAACTCAATACTATTACCGATCTAATACCTTACACCCAAACATTAACAAATTCAGGTGCTATAAATGTAAGCACCTTAAATTTACAATCCACAATAGCCTGGTATCAAGATAGCCAATTCATCCCTAAAATGACATCATACTCCCTAAATGGCATCTCCATAAACTCAAAAAGAAAGGTAACACCTTAAATCTGTAGCGGGCAATCTTTATATACTCGATTCACTACAACATCTATCCTTAGTAGACTAGACACTATCATATCATAACTCATCAGTTTTGACTCCATAGATGCTAGACAACTTAATGCAGCACTATTATATGAATGTGCAGAGCTGGGATAAAATAAAACCACAACATTAGAGTCAAATAAATGAAACTCACCAACAGCCACATCAGCAGCTCCAGCCTCATCTTGCTGATGCATAGTATACCATTAATAGCTCCTTTGCCTATGCCATAACCTCTACTAACAGACTGTGCTGTACTACTCCTCTCAACTAATCTAGAAACTGTAATGAAGCAAAATCCCTCTGCTGTAGTATGTATCGGCCTAGCATGCGATGTGCTATAATCTCCTACCATATGTCCACATCCACCATAGTTATAGTAGACTCCCATCCCCATCGTCATCCAGTAAACTCTACCATGCATCTGACCACAAGAAGCATACGATCTCAGATTCAGCTAACCTCTCCCTATCATTTATCTAGGTGGCATAGAATAGGATGGAAATTGCTTAATACCTCCTGGTCTTTGTTTAAAGGAACCTCTAAACCATCTCCTTTTGGTATCACTACTAGAGGCACCATTAGATGAAGGAGGTGCTCACTTAATCTATCAAGTCATCAGGTCTTCCTCCTCCTTTAGCATATTCTCATGTCTCAGCACATTAGTAATCAAGGCAGAGAAATCCTCATACATAAATCCCTCTACCAGGTTTCTGATATGCAGTCTCAAATACTATTCAAACCACTTATAGCAATCCCTACCAGTGGTCAATACCCTATAGCATAATAAGCTAGTATGGTAAACTCCCTCTCATCATCAGCTACAAATATGTCACCCTATCGTAGTGCTAAAAACTTCTGTAGCTTATTATCAGTATATGCAGATGGAATGTACTTTGACCAAAACTCCCTATGGAAATCTTCCTAAGTCTGTCACATCCTGAACTATATGATTCACTGTGCATTCATAATTGACAATATATCATGTTTATATATGTTATTGATATGGAAATGATATGGAA
>CANYBF011975047.1:0-18395 GCA_948192965.1 Dalechampia spathulata
TATTTATACTAACCAAAAGTAAATCATACTAAGAAAAATAATCAGCACTACCGAAACTAAGATACATGTTTTAGGGAATCCAGGTTTTAGGGAAAGTATATTCTGCATGTCTTAAGGTGCATGTTTTAAGGTTCTTCACAATAGTTGAAACGCCGGTGGCTTCTACCTCGATACTTAAAATAATGGACACGTCAGCAATGATAGGCATCTGAAGAGAAATTGTTGGGTTGGCATTGGACCAAAAAGATTGCTCCAAGCAGTTCTTTACCTTCATCATACGTGTTTTAACCTCTTTTCTGCTACTGTTTCATGGGGTTTTGCTCAAAGGGAGCTGGGTGGAACATCAATGGTAGTACCAGCTTGAATCATTCCCCACCCAATGAGGCGCCAATGCTTCTCGACTCGTCGGCTAAGTGCAATCTTTTCTCCCTTGGTGGTGCATACAGGAGATGTCAACTGTAGTTTTGCCAAGTCATTTTTTACTGCAATCACTCGAGCCCCAGTCGACATGGACCCAATGTTCAGCATAAGAATCTCTCCCTTGGCAAGCTTTGAGACCTTCCCTTGCTTCTCTGAGCCCTTTGTCCTAACACCAATGAGTCGTCGAAGAAGAAAGAAGTTCACCTGCTCAGAATCAGCACCAAAAGCATCTTACTTACCCTCCTTGCAAATGAAGAAATAGAGTAAATCTGGAATTAACAATTCAAAAAGAAATAAAGAAAGGTGCAAAATTATAGAAATGGAAACAGCAATTCAAAATATCAGCAAATCAGGCTTGGATATACATTGTCAAGAGAAACCTTCACTAGAATACTGACGTAGTATTAATTACTACTAATTTATAGCAAAATCAAGCCCTACCATGTTTTAAATATTTAAATTCAACCATGCAATGGAGGATATTGTCCAGTAACATGCTGATTTAATTTTGATAGGTATTATTGGAGATGCATGAATATCACATCTAATAAATATAAAAATGATATATAAGTAGATTAGATTGGACCTTGATGCAAGCCATTGAGTTTGTGTTGCATGAATTTCAAACCCGTCTATATGTCACTAACCCAGTGCTCCTAGAATCCATGGAGTTTAGAGTCGCTACAAGTAGAATAACTTAGATTTTAATGCAAAACAAAATTGGTTTGGGTTTAAAATCAAGCAGATCATTATAACAACGCAAAAAAATCATAGAAATAAGAGAACAAATAACAAAACCAAACATTTACATAGTTCAACTAGATGATCTACACCGCTTGGCAAAGATTTATACAAGTACATGTGCGTGCATCTCTATATTATACGTTGTTATATATATATATATATAACAACATAACAAAGGGGTAACTAAATCTTAAATGAGGGTGGCCATGGTCTAAAAGACGAACAGTTTTGATTCTAGGAAATTTTGACAAAAACAATTGCCTCTAGAACAGTTGATGGGTTTGGTTTTCGTCAGTACAAAGTCAAATATATAGGTGAACCATATGTTAGGATAGGTGAACCAATGGTTACTATTCGAAATTTGGGAGAACCAGAATTGCCAGTTGCCCATACCCAACCTATGGTTAAGTCTAACCATAAAATCAATTGCATTAATTACAGTCCAATCCCTTCATAACTAATATATGTACTACAGATATGATTGGTTTCACAAATATAAGCAAAGTCAATGTGCTCGTATAAATGTAAGCACCACCTTCATTTGTAGGTTACATATATACAAGGAATAACTTCTCATACATTGATCAAAATTATTTCTTTTAATTGATAATTTCTATGATTGCTTAGATGATACTTGTTGGCACAAACACCTTGACAATTTGCCCACGCACAATAGCACCCATATTAGTATCGGATCCCATCTTGAACAAGGGTTAATTAGTTGCGGGTAAGATGAAATGAACTCCACTTGTATGATCACTATTTAGCATAACCTAATACTTCGTCTAGCACCTAAAATTTTTACAAGGCACCAAAATCGAAAGGACCTAATGGCCAAACGATCCTAGCTCATCTCTAATGACCTGTACTTGGACTAGTGATGGAGACTAAACCCATTTATGTTTGTAATGACCCACTAAATGTAAATGTATGATGATGACTAATCCAGTTAGTAGTACTTAGATAGCGGTTGAGAATTGTAATCCTACATAAGCAAAATGATATATATGAAGTAGATAGAATCTTAATACAAAATTATAGCTTTTAGGTTACCAATAATAATAATAAGAATAATACAAAAGACATAAGGACTTGCTTTAAGCATGCTTGTTAGGTGATACTTATTCATGTTTATCTCAACATGCATGCAGTGTGCATTCAAGTTTTCTAGTGGGCAAATTTTCTCTAAAATTTAAAAGAAGAAAAAAGATAGAGACGTTATAGAAACAAAACACTTATGATAAGAACAAAGAAACAAGATCAAAAGAGAAAAACAGAAAGATGAAAGAAAAAAATGGATTGTGTTTGTGCAATCCACATCAACTCACAATCTATCTCTACTTTTAAAAGAAAAAGTACAAGTCGGTGACTTGTTTGACAAACTGAAATTAGCATATAACAGTAATACCAAATACTTCCAAGAATGTTTTACCTCAAGCTCAACAAATACATCAGGGAGAGATCCAACATCTCCAAGAACTTGACCCACCAAACGATCAGCACGTGTCAAAGTGGGATCCATTGTTGTGCCAACACCAATGAGTCCTCCAGGCACCGCAAATTGCAGCTCATTCTGCTCAGCATACAATGAAACAATTCTAGTATATATTGGCGTGCACTTGATATTCCCACTCTCATCTTTAACAACAATACCAGGACGAACTTCAATAAATTGATTGACCTTCAAAACACCCTACAAAAGACACATTTTTAATACAAGCAGTCAACATCAATGTATAGCATGGATAAAACCATTCTTAGAAATTAGAAGTGCTGATGCGGTATTTTTGGAAGGTTAGATTAGAGAATTTCTCAAACACATCTTGGAATGCTCAGTCAAATTAATCAATAAATTGATGGCTTTTGCAAGCATCAACCTTGCTTAGGTGCAAAAGCACCCGCTTGTTGCTTTCTTTTTCAAGGAGCACAATTGAAAAAGGGACCCTAATGTCACCAATTCCCTATTTTCCCCTTCTTCTATACGTAACATTGTCTAAAGCACACCATGATCCAGGACTGGGAGACTAGACCAGGGAATCAATAGGACCTAAGTGGCGAAATCAAGGACAAGGACACCAAGCATCGTGACCCAAGAATTGAGACCTCTAGAATGCGAACAATGAGCTACGGAATTGGGCATCAGGACTCAGGACAGGCACAGCAACCCAGTACTTGGGTACCCATTACAAGACACTGGAAACTAATATTTGGTAAGGACTTGAGAATCGAGAACTTGGACCTAACATTGAAGCACCAAAGATAAGGACCTAGGACCATCCAATAAGATTTGATTATCATTATTATATGAGTTTTAGTTTTTGACATTTAAAGAGGATTTGGACTTGAAATATCACATTATAAGATGTCATTTCAAAATCTAGATTCGTTAAACATAGAATTTGTTTGAAATTTTGATCCAAATCCAAATCAATCCATGCATGTACATGAAAACAATGATTAAACAAACCAAAATACATCCACAAATTCAATACATACAAATATAGCATCAAAGTAAAATCAAATATCAAACTGCTCATACCAATAAGAGATTTAAGACTGACAGACAGCCAGAGCTCAACCAATTATTAATTAATGCAAAAAAAATCAGAAACATGACTATATATACTTAATAAATATTTACTAAATATTTACATGACTATGACCCTTGCTCAATGCAAGCAATGCAAACAAAACAAAATTAGGAAGCCACAAAGAAAAATAAATTAAGGCAAAAAAGAAGCTGATGAATGGGAGACATTTAAAAAACATACCCGGAAGATGCTTCCACCAGCCACACCACCTTTGATCTCGTCAACCTCAAACCCAGGCTTATTAACATCAAAAGAGCGAATTACTATCATATTAGGTGGTGAAATAAAATTCCTCTCTGGAATAGGGATCTTTTTCACAATGTATTCACATACAACATCAATATTGTACTTCAACTGTGCAGATATTGGCACTACCGGAGCACCATCAGCTACAGTACCCTGAAAAGGTAAGTCATGTGAAATGGTAGGGGGTGGTTTGCATGTAAGCAATAATGCAGCACCACATCAAAAGAGGAAATAAGACAAGGATTTTGCTTTATAACTCTTTTCTTGGATTTTTTAATGACTAAATTTCCTTGGCATGATTGACTATAAGAACTAAAATACATTTTTTTAGTGTATTCATTCACTTCTCCTTTAACTTTTGTTTTCCCCCCTTCAAGAATCCTTCATGCTAAGTATATATAAAGAGGATTTGGTAGCAAAACTGACACTTCTCTAAATTAATTATTTTAGTTATTACTGAAAAATGAACTCCAAAATTCTGAAAGATGGTCATATGAGCAATCAACAGCTACATGGAATTGGGAGAAGTAAGAAAAACTGAAAAAGAGAGGAGAGGAAATAAAACTACTTAAGAGACGAATGCACATGAAACGAGTAAGGAAGGGAGAAACAGTACTGGGGTGAAAAACCTGAATAAATTGCTGAATAGCCTCATGTTGGTTGATTGCAACATTTTCTTGAATTAGATCAACTTTATTCTGAAGAATGATGATATGCTGGAGACGCATGATTTCAACAGCAGCAAGATGCTCAGAAGTCTGTGGTTGGGGGCAGCTTTCATTTGCAGCTATGAGAAGCAATGCTCCATCCATAATGGCTGCTCCATTAAGCATCGTAGCCATGAGAATATCATGACCCTACAGGAAAGTAAATGATAAAAATCATAAATGGGCATAGAGATCTAGCCTCACAAAAGACGTATCAACCAAAGCACCAAATATTTCCAATTCAATGGGAGTACAAGTCCATCATTATAGCCAGCAACTTCAAGCCAAAACTAGGTAAAGAACAACACAAAAACAGTATTCAATTATTGAACAGAAACCATAAATTAATAAATTGATCATACTGGACAATCAACAAAAGAGACGTGTCTCAAGAGTTTCATTTTAGAGTTCTCAAAGCCAGGTACGTCACACATGGGACCATCTTCCTTTCCACTTCCGTAAGCCCTACAAGACCAACAAAAGAAATACACACAGAAGAAAGTATCTTTAGTTTATTAAAAAATGAAATGAAATAGCACAAGTTAAAGAACTTTGATGCCAAAACTCACTCACTTATAGCACATAGGGCGAGGACATCGATCATCTTCACACTTATATATCTTTGCATTTGCATATCCAAGTTTAATTGTAATATTACGCTCTAGCTCATTCTTAAAACGAACAGTCTGCATATCCGTATGAACATTATCATTATCACCATCAAACAGTAATTCCAATCATTACGACAACTACTACTAATTTCAGATTAAATAAAAACAATAATTACCTGAACACCAGAAATTGCTTTGACAACAGTAGACTTGCCATGAGCCACATGCCCAATTGTCCCTGCAAGTAGAAAAGGAAAGAAACACCACAAATTCTCAATCTTTGATACATGAAAGAACTCAACAACAGCAACTGCCATAAAAAATT
Source organism: Dalechampia spathulata (assembly GCA_948192965.1). NCBI lineage: Eukaryota > Viridiplantae > Streptophyta > Magnoliopsida > Malpighiales > Euphorbiaceae > Dalechampia > Dalechampia spathulata. The sequence continues at coordinate 5,645 of CANYBF011975047.1, forward strand.
CTCAAACAGTCAAATTAAAAGAACAAGAAATATAAAATTTATTTATTTATACCAATATTGATGGTAGCCTGACGAGAAATGACTTCAGGAGAAAGCGGATGAAGCTTAGTTACATCCAATTTACTCAAATCTTGTTCCATTAATCCTTTCTTCGACATCTTTACTTCCCTTCTTCAATTCAACGCACCAATCCTCTATTCAACGAAACAAAAGAAAACCCTAATAATGAAAATGATGATAAGCAGCACCAGCTGCTAATGCTACGTGCTGGCTGCTGTCTTTTTTCTACTTCCTTCCCTCCCGGGTAGAAGGGCTCAGTCTGGCAGGAGGGATGGATATGAGAAGGTTTCAGGAGGGCTGGTTGGGGGAAGGGTCGGGCAAGATAAAAGGTTTGAAGCACTGTGAAGGATAAATTAGACTTCCAATATCCTCCATTTTCATTTCTTTTACTTTCCTTCCAAATTACACATTTTACTTCACTTTACTTTTGCCTTCATCAACTTCATGCATCCATGTTATCTATTTTGTTGGGAGTAAAGATATAAATAACGTGGTTTTCAGAATTATTTTATAAATTAATATGATTTTTAAATTATTTTCTGTAATAATTTTGATTTAAAATTATTTTATTTTTGATAGAGATAAAATTAGCATGGTTGTTGATTTCAATGGCAAAAAAAAGCCTCCTTCATATACACATAATCGATTTTAGTAAAATAAATTTTGAGTCATCTGTCAAAATTAAAATATAAAATTGATAAATATTTTGTAGATGAAAATAATAAATTGAATTAGTAAATTAAGTAAGTAATTTTTAAAAATGATGTAAAAATAATAATAATTTGTTAATATTATAATAAAATATATTAATAATATAAATGATATAATGTAGCAAACAAAATTTGCATTATTATGTATATTTGTTTAAATATTAAGAAAAAAGTAAAATAAATCATGAGAAAGTTAATTTATAAATTAATAAAGATATTAATAATTATTCAAAATAAATTGATCATTTGATTAGTTAATAGAAAAATGTATGAATTTATTTTTTTGAAAGATATTTTAATTATAAATTATAAATTTACAGTGAAGGAAATAAATGAATTTTATTGTTTATATAAATGAAAATAATAATGTAAATAAAATTAAAAATGAAGTAAGTTTTGTAATACAAGAGAATATATATCAATGAATTTAGAAGTAAGATTTTTATAAAATGTAAATTAAAGTGATTTAGAATATTTAGTTTTATAATTATTATGTAAACATATATTAATCACTTAGTAAATAATAAAAAATTTATAATTATTAATGATGTTATTTTTAATAAATAATATATTGAAGTGGTTGATTTTTTGTTAAATAATATGTGAATATATTTTATAGAAATGATATTTAAAAATCCTGTGCGGAAGGCAACACATGCGGTTTTAGAGTGGTTCGGCCAAACTCTTGCCTACGTCCACTTTCTCCTAAGTGTCAATTTAGGGTTTCACAATCACTCAAATACAATATTATCCCTAAGGATTAATCACACACCAATCCTACAAAGATAAGATCTAATCTCTAGGTTGTAGGATTACAAGCAATGAAGTAAATGAAGAATACAATCTCAAACTTACTTGTAACAAATGAATATTGCTTAAAGGAGAATGCTCTGCAAGTGTATTTTCATTAAAATTCAAAGTGGTGAAAAGTTCTGCCACAAACTAGCCGTTTAACAGACTTTAAAGTCTATTTAATAAGTCATGTATGGTCGTACCAGTCATATACGCCCATACAGATTCAAAACTATCCGTTAGAAAAAGAGAGCGAACTGTCATACGGCCGTACCACCAATTGGTATGCTCATACCGACCAAGTTTTCCTGACAAACAATTTTCCTGCAAGTTCGCGTACAGCCATACCAACCAATAGTATGCCTGTACCAAAGTAGATTTCCTGACAAACCAATTTCCTGCGAGTTGGCGTACGGTCGTACCACCCAATGGTACTTCTGTACCAAACTCAATTGAACAATACACACTTGGTACAGCCAACCGTATGGCCGTACCACCCAATAAGACTATTTGGTACACCCGTGCCAAAACTGGTATGCCCGTACCAAAACAAAAATACTTAGAAAAAATTGCAAATAACTTAAATTGATTCACACATGTCTCAACTATCAAAACCTAGGGTCTAACAGTAATCATATTTTAAGAATCCAATATTCCCAACTATAATCACTACTTTAAATATGAAAATAATTGTTTCTTATTCAATTTAACAAACAAAACATGGTAAAATTGATCTAAATGTAAAACCAAGGTAACGAAGCATACATGTTTATACCAAGGCACTAAGAAGTACATGACAACTCAAAATCTTTACTCTTGTAATAAACATTATCAGTTTATACATATGTTAACCCATTGAATTCATTTTAACTAAGGATCACAAGGCTTTTTCCTTTTTCCTTTTTATTTTTTAAGCTAAATAAACTTAGTCTTTTTTAAACCCAAGACTCTTGTTTGAGAGGTAGTAAGTCTTGGCATTAAGAATCTTATGTTTATGGCATTAATCCCTGATTACTTAGTAAAAATCCTTAGATTCAAATGGCTACTAGCACTATTTTTATTGCTAAGGCAAGTTTCAAGCATCTAAAGAAACAATAAAGTGATAAATTATTATTTTTCTTTCTTTTCTCTTTTCTTTTCTTTTTTCTTTCTTTTTTAAATAGCTAAAATTATCTCCTTAAGAATCTTAGTTATGATACTATGTATCCTAATAATGTCATATTACTCAAGTAAATTTTACAAGGAACTATGTATAAACTAGTGCAATAAAATTAATAAATATGTAATTCGTCTCAAGTCAACATCCTAACCAATTCTACCAACTTAAATACTAAATCAAAAGAAGGATCATTTAAAAATGACAATTGGTGATTTAAGTTAAGAGTGTTTTCTTCCTAAAACTACTCATAACATAAAAACTAACATATGAATTTAGGAAATAACTCTTATTGGGAAACTTTGGTGGTTTTTTTTTTGAGAAAATTGATATACATGAATTTATGCAATAAAAACATTGCAATATTAGTGAAAAGTAAGTTAAGTGCATTATGTGCATCAAAATCTTTATTCCTAACTGTTATTTTCTTTTAAAATGCTTTGGTTTAAAGTTTTCATCATTTTTAATTATAGCCATTTGTGGAAAGCCAAATACATCTTTAAACTAATCATAGTTCAATTCCAAAAATCATTACCACTTAACAACATTTAATTGAACTAGAATTGTCCTCAATGATTGCATAAATGGTATAAAATTTACAAGCAAGTTCAACATAAACATCATAATCACATTGAATCCATTTGTACCATCCATGTTTAGAAGCAAATGCCATTAAAGAGCCTTAAGTTACAAAATTTCTAAGAACTCCCAATCAAAATATTGAGGAATGATGAGTTCTTTCTTATGTACCTACTGATATCTTTTACCTTCCTTAATCAAGAAGATGGGAAATGGAGCCTTAAAATCATCTGTAAGATTTAAAAGGGAAGGTTAAGGTGGTTGACCTTTATCCTTTTCATGAGTCATTTTCTAGTATCACTTTGAAATTATCTTTATTAAGGATAATAACTCCCATTTAAACATTAAACCTCAACCAAATTATAGCACTCATCAAGTAAAATTTCACAATCAACCACTATTCTAAAATTTGAACAAAATGCCCAAATAAAAATCAAAATAAACATGTTCACCTAACTACAAGCATAAACCTAAAACAAAATAAAGGAATCAAACCAAAAATCATGTTCCAAAGAAATCAAACAAGAAGAATTCAAGAAAGCAAAGAAAATAAAGACTTCAAGAAAATAAAGAATTCAAATAAACAAAACAAAGAAGAATTTAAGAAAATAAAGAAATAAAAAAATCATGTTCCAAAGTAAAAACCAAAAGAAATTAACTTACATGATGGTGATATCTTACTTTAAAAATGATGTAAAAGCAAGAATCTTTAAAATATGATGAAGAGTAAGAGTGAAAAATAGAGAAAAGAAAAGAAAAGAAAAGAAAAGAAAAGAAAAAAGGAAAGTGAAAGAGAAAGAAGAACAAGATAAAATTTAGGTCAGTTAAGGATTTTTAGACATAAATGAGCACTTACCATGAAATGATGGGCATTAAAAATGAGTTTAAGTGGCTAATTACAAAAAATGTTACGATTTTGAAACTTAATGTTGTGACCATGACAATAACTCTTTTACCTAAAAATTACAGACAATTATAATCATGAAATGCAAAGTCATGATAACAACATCAATGTTTTTACCTAGAAAATACTCACTATTATTATCTTGAAACTTAGATTCATGATGGCAACAACAATTCTCCTTTTCTTTGCATAATGAATCACAAGCGTAAAAAATTTCATTACCATGGTGATAATAACTATGATAATTTTTTCCTTTCTAAAAATCTTTCTCAAAAGACCTTGTAACTCCAAACACTTCTTAAAAACATTAGAAAACCATGTAAAACAACAAATTAAAAAATGTATTATAAAATAATAAACTCTATAAGCATGCTAAATTTAAAGTTAATAATAAGACTTCTCCTTATTCATTTAAAGTTTACAAATGAAAGAAATTAGCTTTGTTGGTTTGTAAATGAAACCTCTGAGGTACATTTTACAATGTTACCCATCTACCTTGAAAAGATTTCCCTTGTTATTCTTCAATTTCATCACAACACTTTCAAAAGCCTTAATCAACTCAAAAGGACCACTCCATCTAGATTTAAGTTTTTCTAAAAATAACTTTAACTGAGAATTAAATACTAGGACCTTGTCTGTTACTTTGAGTGACTTCTTTTTAATATGGTGATCATGCCACTTTTGGTCACTCTTTAAACAACTTAACATTCTCATATGACTTTTTGTCAGACTTTTTCAAGTTAAAATTCAAAAGCTTAATTGCCTAATAAGCCTTATGCTTCAACTCCATTAGTAAATGACATGCCTTTCCATAAAGCATCTGACATGATGTGTTGCTTACAAGTGCCTTAAATGTAGTTCGATAAGCCTAAAGTGTATCATCAAGTTTTCTTGCATACTCCTTCCTAGAGTTATTCACTATCTTTTTAGGATCTTCTTCAATTCTCTACTATTAACCTCCACTTGATTATTAGCTTGAAGATGATATGGGGTTGCCACATTGTTATGTATACTGTCTCTCTTCAATAAGGTTTTACATTTTTCATTATAAAAATATGAACCTGCATCACTTATAAGCACAAAAGGCACTCCAAACCTTGCAAAAATGTTTTTTAATGAATTAAATCACTACTTTACCATTATTAGTGGGGCTAGCTATCTTTTTCACCCATTTAGATACATAATCACTTTCACCAATTTAGATATATAATCGACTCCCAACAAGATGTATTTGTTCCTAAAGAATGATGTAAAAGACCCATGAAGTCTACTCCCTAAATATCAAACACCTCAACTTCTAGAATCGAGGATAGTATCATTTCATCCCTTTTTGAAATGTTTCCAGTTCTTTATCGCCTATTGCAATGTATCAAAATGTCACATCCTACATTAAGCACTCACTTTGCATTCATGAATTGATTGAAATGTCTTTTTTTATATGTTATTGGTGTGAAAATGATATGAAATTATACTAATGATGATAATTATATGATGAGATTAGAGTTTATAGCTCTAATGTTGAAATTTGAAATTTCTGATGAAACACTTAAATAGAACCACTGAACGATAGTTAATTGATGATTTTGATATTAAGAACCCTTGATATGATTAATTAAGTGTGCTTAAGATGATTGTTTTAACTTAAGTTAACTAATATGAAAAGATAGTTAAATAAGATTTGGAATTATTTATGATATCATAATTAAGTGATGATGATGTAAGCATGATGTAAGTAAATGAGCCTAATTATGGTCTTAATGTATTAAAGGAGTAATTATGTATTAATAAGGTATTAGTAAAAGAATATAAAAATATGTAGATATTTGAAAAGTATAATTATAATTTTTATTAATGATGTCATGATGATATCATTAAATGGTAAGATGATATCATAAATGAATGATAAATTAATTAATGTTATGTAAATAGGTAAATAGATGAATATATGATTGAAAATAGAATAAGTATAAGTAGATTTTAATTAGTATATTAAAGTGGAAATGGTGTTAGTGGGTTTGGAAATTGTGTTAGTGGATGGAGAGAGAAATTAAAATATTAGTATTTTTGGAGTTAATGGAAAAAATAGGGGATTTAATTAATTAAATATTATGTATGGATGGTATATTAGAGTATTTAAATAAGTATAAAAGGAAATGATTGGTGGAAATGGAGGTGTATACGTATAATTATATGTCTAAAGGTGTTTTAAGGGGGGAAGTGTATATGCCTAAACCTAATTCAAGTCCATACGGTTTTTCTTCATTATTTCCATCAAAATATACATTTTGCTCCTCTTTCCTTCATTTGGCCGAAACCTCCATTCCTTCTTTCCTTCATTTTTCATACTTCTTACATCTTTCTTATGTCTTTTCTTTCTTTTCTCTTAAAGGAAAAACCAAAACTTCATCATTTCATCTTCTTTTCTTCATGGAACTTCAAGTTAAACTTAAGAACTATATGTTTGAATGAAGATGGAGTCAACACTTTTCCATTTCTTATTTGTTCTTGATGGAGCTGAAAGTGTTTGTTTATGGAAGCTTGAAAACTGCAACATTTCTTTGCATTTCTTCATGATTTTCTTTAAGTTCAAGCTATATTTGTGTGATACATGCAAGGTTTGCCCAAAATTCTTTTCAAATCCTTTTTTTTTTTGAAGTGACCGAACCATTTCCTTAAGATTCTTCAAAGAGTAAGTTTGAAATCTATTAAATCCTTGAGTTTCCTTAAAAACCAAACATATATGATGTTTAATCCTCATTTTTCTTGTTGGATCTTATTTGAAAGGTACATGCATGTGGGTTTCTAGTGACGATTTGAAGTTTTAATCTTAAGACAAAGTAGTGGTGAGAAGATCTATGAAAAAGCAAAGAAAATATCAAGTTTTAGTTAATTTTTGTCTTGTTTGCTTAAAAGTGAGTTATTTTGAGCAAAATGATGATATGGCTGAATTTTTTGGTTGTGTATTTAATAGTTTTTAGCTTTTAGTTTGATGGTTTAGTTGCTTAGTGTTGTAAAATGATGAAAAATAATGGATTATGGAGTGTGTATGGGTGGTGTTATGATTTTCTTCATCATAGCCGAATGCTCAAGGATGAATATGATCAAAATAGTAAGATTAAAGGTTTAATTAAAGGATTAGAAAGATTAATGAATAATTAATTAAAATAAAATAAGTTAACTTAAGATAAATAATAATTTAAGATTGATTAATGGAGCTACATATGATAATTGAGTTAAAAGTTTAAAGGATAAAGCAAATAATGTTTATGGTTGAAAATTTAATTATATAATTTAAAATAAAGAGGAAAATAAAGATATTTCAAAATGATAAGATAAGGTATGGGCATAGTAATGAGAATAAGGACAAAAAGGGATATTTTAAAATGTCATGTGGATATTAATGATGCATACGACCAGAAGGACAAGGAAAATGATATTATGGTTGATAATTTAATGTTATGACTAAGAATTAAAAGAGAAATTTGAGTTATTTTAATAAATATAAGATAGGGTATACATCATTTAAAAAAAATATGGACTAAAAGGGCATTTTAATATGATTTAAATGATGATTTGGAAGCATACGCCCATGGTGAACATAAGAGATTAATTGATTAATTTAATTAAGTAAGTTAAGTGTTACTAGACACTTAAATAATTAATTAATGGATTATATGAGATAATTTTAAGTAAGATGTAAGTATTATGATTAAAATGGAAGCTTAAGGTGGGATATACTATAAGTTATGGTAATTTTAAGTTATGGCTTTAATGGAGCTATAAATTAAGTAAAAATAATGTTATTAGAAGATTATTGAAATGATTTATGAATGGCATTAAGTGAATTGCTTAGATATCACATTTATTATTGAAATGAGATAAAAGGATAAGATGAAATAGTATATGATTCAGTGATGACCTCATAATAAGATTTTAATAGATGATAAGATAAGCATGAGGATAATTATTTAGAAGTATTATGAGTTATTTTTAATAGTGAATATAAAGAATTAATGGATATTTATGATGATGGACTAAAATGAAGTGAAAAGGGATAATGGTATGAATAATGACATGTAGACTTTGAAAGTATTTTTATTCTACAATTTAAATTGATATTAAATAAATAAGTTAAAGACATATGTGGTTTATTAAATGGTAATTAAGTAAAGTTAAAATGTGCAAGATATATATATATATATATATATATATATATATATATATATATATATGGTTATACATATGAACTGGATGTTGAAATAAGAATGTTAAGGGTATATTTAAATTAAACTAAGTTTATTGATTGATTATTACATGATTATATTACAATGACATTAAAAGGGTACTTAAGTAAAGTTAAGACGTTATCAAATAAGTCTTAAATTAGATATAATAAGGCACTAAATCTATAGTTATACCAGAAGATTAATGAATTAAAATAAGAAATGTTTATGTTAATAAGGAAGAATTAAATTTATGGAAGGTTAATTAGGTATGAAATAAGAGAATGGTTTAAGATAAATCATGTTGACAATAAAGGAGACTTTCTCTGATGAAAGGTTGTATAAGCATAATAAAAGAAATTATATGGGGATATTTGAATGTTATATAATTAAGTGATGATATTGACTAAGAATTTAACAAATGTTAATGGATGATACCAAATAGTAACAAACGTTTATGAATGGTATATCATTGAGAAGCTATTTAAGTCTCCTATTTAGGATTCAAATGAATGATTATTATATGATGTAAATTGTTAGACAATTGATATTATAACATCAACTGTTTTGTATAATACTAGTTTGATGTTCATAAGAAATAAATTAAGAACATAGAATATATATAAGATATGGTTTGATTAATGTGATATTAATGAAAGAGTTTTCTTATATATAATAGAAAGTTAACATTTATAATCTAAGATGCAATAGCAATGTTAGTATGATTTCTTAAGAGAGATTATGCTAAGAATATGGAATGAAGTGAGATGTGTTTTAATTAATTGATTATTATTATACAATGGTTTATAAATTCAAAAGTAAATGATAAATGATTAAGTATGGAATTAAAGTTATTTATTTAAAGATGAATGTTTAATTTGTATTATATATGGTTCAGAGGGGAAATTGACGCAAACCACTAGAAATGTAAAAGGAACGGAAAATCAGGTTTGTGCTATTTTAGTTGATTCCTTATTAATGGATCAGCAGGTAAGTATAAACTTACCTTAATTTTTAACATGTAATTATATATTTCAATTTATATTTTATAAGAATGGTTAAGTTAATTGAAGTTGAATTTCATAAGAAATATTTATAAGATATGATAATGCATATCATGACATTTATATTTATTAATTATGATGATATAATATGTTGTATTGATTTTGATGTTGAAAATAATAATGATAACATAAAAGATTAATGTGAATAAATAATGATACTTAAATGAAGATCATTAATATTAGCAAAGATAATCATTCATGATAATAGTATAAATATATTGAATAGTATATATGCTGATACATAAGATTGATTGAAGTGATGATTATTTTGCTAATATTATATCTTGAAATTTATATATTAATGAAATTGATTTAATAATGAAGTTCTTTTTCATTATGATATTATCATATCATAATTATAATTGATAGTTGATATTTACAAAACTAATATGAAAAGATGTAAATGACATAATATGATATGTTGTTATAACATATAAGGTTAATGTATGTAGAATTTTTTTTTTAAAATAATGATATGATGAATTTAATAAAGGAAATGGTCATTGTCATATTTAATGATATTAAGTATATAAAAAGGATTATGCATAGTAAAATGTTGAGAAGCTTATACTATCAAATGATAGTAGAATATAATGATTAAGTATCATGGAAACACCAAGTAGAAAAGTACGATGGAGTGATAGTAAAAGAAATTATAAAATGATATAAGTAAAGCATGAAATGATTTTTTAAAAGTATGATAAAAATCAAAGATTGGTATGTAAACATAAAATAGTTAAATATGAGTTACTATCCCTATAGTTTAGAATCATATGAATTATAATAAATCATGGAGGATAGTAATAATTAATTATGAATAAAGGATGATGAAATTTAATATCATAGTTTATTAATAAAAGGAAATGAAAAATATCTAAAGTACTTGCATTATGAAAGTGATTTTCATTATGTCAATATCAAGAATGTATGAAATGAATATTATATGTGTAATTGATACTATTTGAGATGTATGTTATATGAAAGGGATGTGATATGAAATGAATGTTTTATAAAATGATTAACATATGAAAATCATGTTGTATGAAATGGATGACGTATGGAATGGATGATACATGACATGATATCATGATGCTTGCATATATTTATTTTAGCATCATAGCATAAAACATACAAAACATGTCATGAAACATAAATTGACATATTAATATACATGACATGACATGGAGAAATGAGGAAGGAGGAAAATGAGCAAATGAAAAGAGTACTTGGGCATCATGAAATAAATTCCTATGAGAAATGAATGGAAAGGAAAATGATATGAATCAATGAAATGAATATAAAAAGGGTCCCAGTACGTTGAACTATAGAATGATATATGATGAAATGAAAGATCCAGTACCAAGTGTACATATGATATGAAATGGCCCAGTATATAAAAAGGGGTAAATGAAATGAAATAATACAGGAAAATAAGAGGGAGAATGCATAACATGAATGTATTCTCATATACAAGCATTCTCATTCATGCATTATGAAAGTACAGTGGATGAAATGATGAAAACATTATTGGTACACATATATGAATGTTACCAAAACATGATGGTTTCTATATGGTATGATATTTAGAGAAAGAGTGTTGAACATGGTTGTTTTTTCATAAATATGATATGAAATGATATGGAAAAATAATGGAAAGTGTATAGTAGATTTACATTCATAATATATGCAACTTTACATTATTATATAATGATTACTATATGAAATGATTCAAGCTTATGCTCAATGGTAAGAATGATTATGATGATAGAATGATGAATGCACTATAGTCGTGCTTATATGGGTATTACAATGAATAATGAATTATGCTATGGTATGATGGATTATGTTATAGATGCATTCATAAATAATTATTGATAATCATAATGTGTTGGATATAATTATATAGTAGAAATTATGGAAAACAGTTATAAGAGCTTATGCTAATAAACAGTGGTAATGTGATGAAAATACGTTGTCATTCATTAATGCCAATTATGCTGAATGTTGATAGAGAATATAATTAATATTTATCAATTATGTTATGATTCACTAATAAAAAGGAATATGTGATAAAGTGGGAGATGACATTTTTGAATACTTGCAGGATTTTATTATACCGAGAATGTTATGAAATTTATGATATTGGTAATGGACATGTGGTTAAGCAATTTAGATTATTATGAAATCTAGATGGAATGTTAATATATGATTTTAACATTTGAATGTTGATAACATGATGATATGATATATTGGAGAACTAAGTTATTAATGTTTGGGTTATATTAAGTAATAATGATATATCAAAAGAATAAAAGTGTAATATACACAAGTGGGTAACTATTATAATTATACTTATGAATACATCAAGGAAATGTTTATAGTAATGAAGTAATGATGGCTGTATAATTTTGATTGATGTAGTATACATGATTTATGACTACAGTGCTTAAAGGTAATTCAATAAGAATTATGAATCTAAGTAAAATTGATGATATATATATCATGGAAATAAACTAGTCATAATATTGACATAGAATGAATTATGATCTGAATATATTAGAGAATCAAGTAAATGTTGATATAGAAAGGTGATGTTTAGAAGTAATATTATTAATGATTATATGGTAATGCTAATAATATGATGTTACAGTTTACATGACTTGTTTCATATATGATACAAGTATGATTATATTTTCTATGTTATGTTTAAAAGCACCACTGAGTGAAATACTCAGTGTTTGTCATTTGATGGACGCAGGTAATAAGATGAATGACGAGCATGGATTTCCAAAGCATCAATTCAGCAAGAGTCACTCTGAAGGCAAGGACTTGGAAAAGATTAAAGTTTCTAATTAATTTTATTAAGCAATTTTAAGTAATGTTTAAGGAAGTAAATGCAAGTATGTAAGTTGGGTTAACATTTTTGCAAACTTAGAACAATGTACAAGTATTATAAGTAAAAAAAATTTATGCATTCTTTGTAGAGTAATCAGTGGTTTCCATGTATCGGAGATCATTAATTATTCTACATGAGCAGGTCGTACTTCAGAAAGGCATGATATGATTCTTTTATGAATAATATATCATTTGAAAACTTATTAAATCTAGTTTTCAATGATATAAGAATTTCATTATTTTAATATTGTATATTTTATATTTTAGCTGTGTAATACAATGGCTAATATAACTAATATGAATAGTTATTTCATTTTTAAATGCTAATGTGGTTTCTTTAAGTGATATTTTGTTTTAGTATATAAATT
>CANYBF011975173.1:0-13737 GCA_948192965.1 Dalechampia spathulata
ATGATAGAATATTAAAAATAAATTATCCCTTCACCCTCTAAATGTTTATTGCTAATAAATAAAGGAAAGATAAGAGATAATTATTTCTAAAAAGATATTTACTGAAACCATCTTAAATTAAGTCTATCTAGAAAATTGGTCATAACGCAATGCAATTTCTAGATGTTTGTAGAGTTTGTGTGCCCATATCTCATGCCAAAATTAGTCAAAATAAATTCAAAATATTAAATTTTTATAATAGTTTGTCCATAAATTACAAAAATTAAAAGAGATCATCATTTTATTTCATTGTCAACATATTAATAACAAAATGATGATCTATTTTATAAGTTTAAATGTCAAAATAAATATTTTTCTTTAATATTTGAGTCTGAATCATTTTTGGACTTAATTGAGTGAAAATTGTATATTCAGGATCTTCATTTAGCATAAAAAAAGTAAGAAGGATTAAATGAACTTTTCTATAAGTTGGAGGGGCTAATTAAATCTTATTCCCACTGCATGTTATTATGATCACGTGAGGAGAGCATGAGCAAACTAACCGGAGACACTGACGTCCGATGTGAACTAAAAAGAGAAGGATGTTTATTGGGGAAAAGGAAAAGGAAAAAAGGATAAACAATCAGTTAAAACGGGGATAAATAAATTGCTCTCAATCAATGTAGTCGGCCGTTTGGATCTGTGAATTTTGAGTCGTCTGGAGGTAAAGAGCTAATAGAAGGAAGGTGGGAAGCATACAATGTTTTGTGGAGTATTGAAAGATGGAATGCGGAATTGGATCAGAGATTACGATAGGCTTCAATTTTTGGCTGTCATCCTTATTTATATTCAGGTAGGTCATAGAATAATCTTGTAGATAACATTATGTTACGTTAAGGTCTAATTACAATCTCATGGACAATGTTAAGATCGGATGCGCTTTGATTGGGTCGCTGGGAGCATTGTACAACGGAGTGTTGCTAATTAATTTGGGAATAGCACTGTTCGCACTGGTTGCAATCGAGAGCAGCAGTCAGAGTTTGGGACGTACTTATGCTGTTCTTCTCTTCTGCTCAATTTTTCTTGACATTTCCTGGTTCATTCTTTTTTCTCATGATATTTGGTACTCTTTCTATTTCTTTTGTTTGTTTGAATCTTTCAACCATTCTCTGTTTCCTTCTGCACCCTTTCTTTTCCCCTTATGCTGTCTCTCCTCCCTAGGTTCGATTATTAGCATTAATTGCATTTATTTTCTTTTTAATTGCCAGCACTATTTATTCACCCAGTGAGTTGATTACTTTTCTCTTTTTTTTTTTTCCGATTTAAAAGCATTACATATTTCGTCATGCAGGAACATTTCTTCAGAAAAGTACGGGATGTTGTTCATATTTTCAGTGAAACTCACTCTAGCAATGCAAATTGTTGGTTTTTCTGTACGTTTGTCGTCCTCATTGTTGTGGATTCAGATTTATAGATTAGGGGTTTCTCATGCAGAAAGTAGTGCCCCTCGAGAAGCTGATTATGATTTACGAGCTAGTTTCCTTAGTCCTGTAACTCCTGCTGCTCTACCTCGAGAATGCTCTGATGCTGATGATGTTTTAGGGGGTTCCATCTATGATCCTGCTTATTTCTCATCCCTTTTTGACGACGGTCGAGGCAATAGATGCTTGCGTAGGGTATGCCATTCTTCCTTCTGATGCTTCCATGAATTTATTTTAAAGTTTTAACTTCTATGTTTATGAATTTTTTTTGGTCCTTTTATTGTCGATACCTTTCTGTTTTCTTTTCAGTTATGTATGCATATATTTTTTCGTTATTGGATAATTATGTTTTTGTTGCCTTTCTCCTGTTAGGCTACCGGATTTCTAAGAATTTCAGTTAATTTTCGTTATTAATCATCTTTTATCCATTGTACACAATTTGTTATTCTACTTATATAATCAAAATAAGGTGGAATTATTAATAAACCTTTCTTGATGTGTAACCTTTTAATGAGAATGTTTATTACATATAATTTAGGCATTTACGCGTAATTGAATTTCGGGGTATTTGCAGCTCCTTGTCTTTTCTTTTATTTGATTGGATCAGCAATTTGATACAATGTATAGTTCTGTCCCCTGTTTGCAGGATCAAAATTCCAGTACTGCTGCTGACAATGGTTCCAGTTCTTGCGCTGAAGTTTCTCCGTTGAAGATGTCCTTTATTGATGTACGTATTTCTGAATGCACCTAAACTCTATATCTATGCTTGCGTCTCATCTTCTTTATTTTTTGTCTTCTTTTCACTATAAGGACTTGACCTTTCATTTGGGATTTTTTACTTATTTTCTTAAGGAACTTAGTGGACACCAAATGAATACATTGTTAGTTGTGTGAATGAGAGAGAGCATGGCTTGCTGCATCTTTTACTCGGTAGTTCTCCTTTTTCTTTTGTGAATCGAAAAATTTATGAGAGAAGCAAACATGTTTTCCTTTTACCTCCTTACCCACCATTGAAGAACAACTCATTGTTTGATAAACCTGAATCGGTACCAATCATTACTTTTCTTGTGAATGAAAGATGATTTCCCGATGCAAAATATGATTAGGATGATCCCTTTCTGAAACTGATGAGGACTTTGTTCATTTCTAAGAAAATTGGGTAGCGTGGATGAAAATAAGATCTTCCATAAAAGCCCTCAATTGGAAAATTTAATTTTTTTTCCCATTTATTGCTTATTTAAATATTTGAAAATAGGAAAACAATTGGCTGTGGTAAATTGCCTGATGACTTATTCTTGTTAAATAAGAGTGATTCTTGAATCCTAATATCAGTCAATTTTATTAGGACAGTCTATGAGTTTTGAACAAGAAATATGCAATGACATGGGGACTAGATATGTACCCTTTTTAGCATTAGAGAAGTTGTAATCTCTCTTATTTAAATAACTCAAAAGAGAATTGTTAGTTTGTGATGCATGGGATATCTCTGACGTTTGGATTCCTATCTAAACTGTTGTTTTGTCTAGCTGCAGATGGTTTGTTACCTTCAGTAATTGTTTGCACTAGATTGACTAGGATTTCCTTGTTGAGAGCTTACTGTGAGGTGTTTTTCTGTTTCCAACAATTTCATGAAATGATTCCTTCCTTCATATCTCCTCTTTTAATGAAGAGAGTTGATGTACAGTTGGATTACAGTACATAACTCTATACCAGAAATTCACATGGCACTACATAACATTGATGTTACAAAACATTGAAGTGTTTTACACTTATACAACACTTCGTAAGATTATTTTGCAAAAAGATCATGTATTGATGGGAAGAGGAAAAGTGTTAAGTAATGGTCTTTATCATGTCAGTCAATATTTCAATGTTGGAAAATCCCACATGAAAACAAGTGAGTAATTTAAGTAATATATAAATAGAGTAGATTAGTATTTAGCACAAGGTAATTGGTCTCATGCAATATGGCCGCCAACCTCATTTATAAATACTGTTGTGAGTTTGGCTTAACACTTTCTTAGGCTCATAGAGTTTCTACATGGTCTCTAAGCCTAAAATGATCACTTTGATCCAGATCAACTACATTCGAGGGGTGATGCAAATAAGGAAAATAGAATTAAAAAATTCAGAATTTATATATTTTACAATTTTCATATTTAGGCATGTTTATTTAATTTTAGTCTTCCTGAAATATTAGGGTTTTGTTTATTTTATTTGTTTTTAGGAGTTTTAGTTTGATCAAGTTTTCCTAGTTTAAGTTAGTTCAGTATTTTCTATTTAGTTTTAAGATGAAATTTTTAGTCTAGGATTCCTCTTCCTAGTTGTTAGGATTAGGTTAAGTCTATAAATATTAGGCTTGTATTGGTTTTTCATAAAACTTTCTTCTCAATTAAAAAATAATTTTCAGTAATTTGCCTAGAATTGCGTGGTTTAATTCTTCTCTTTTTTTAGAGCTAAGGTGTGATTCCTTGGAGAAATTCCTATATTTTCCTTACTTTCTACCCTTAATCAAATCTGAATTTTTCAACTATCAGATTAATTTCTCCACTACACTTTGATTTCGAAGCTAGGATAGTTTAACCTCAATTTTTCCTACATCAAACTGCGGATCCCAGAGCAATGATAACAAACATAGTCTTAAACTGTGGATTGACTTCACCTATAAAATATTTCTTTGTTTGTGAAGTGATAATGCTATTTATTTTTTCTGAAATGTCTTGATGCATATTCACAAAAAAAAAAAAAAAATCATCGTCACCCTACTTTTCTAAGAGAATAGCTCCCTAGTATAGATCACGGGTGTCCACCCGCAAGTCCTGATCCGTTGAAGGAATATGTGAAGGAGGATGTTCATGCGCTATTTCGTTAGCACTCTTACAATTTTAATCTATTACTATCAAAGACTGGAAGATTCTTTTTCAAAAATTAAGGAGGCTGGTTTTTTGGACACTCATGGCAAGAAATGTTTGATGTAATTGGTAATGCAAAGAAAATATTAAATTTGCGATGATGCCAGAGTACTATCATGAAAGTTAAAAGGTTATTGGCTGGATGAGGATTGTGTGAGAATGAATTATTTTCAAAATGCATTTCTAAGAATTCAGTAGGTGGCAGCCCCAAAGTACCTTTCTTCTCTGAGAGCATAATCTCATAAGATTGTACCAAATACTGTTATGAGAATAAGATAATATATTAAAATGGATGTCAGGTTAATGTTCTAAATTAATGATCAAAAACAGAAACGGGATTGATATAGAAGCATGAGAAGTGGGAAAGAATAAGAATAAAAATAGAAATGGAGGAAGCGAATACAAAAGGAGGGAGAAGACAAGGCAGAGAGATATAGAGGGAACTAAATGTTATACTTCGTAATAATCCTTCCATTACGAGCTAGAAATATTCATGATAGGCAAGGAGTATCCTTCTGTCATATGCTACAACAGAATGATGCCTCAACATGAGTGGATGACTCCCGCACATACCACTTCTAGCAGACACTGCTCCACAGCTCGTAATAATCTAGCCTAAAATTCGAACTTGGAATTTTTTTTCCTTTTTTGAATAAAGAGATGGGGAAGATATTTTGGGTATAAATTTTATTATCGCCAACAATTTGATTTAGGGATAATTTGCCAAATGTCGGTTTTGGCAAAATATTTATGGGAAAATGTCAAAAAAGTATTACTATTATATGTCGGATTTAGTCAAATAAAAATTCATTATTTCAAAATTAACCTCAATAAATGAAAAACCTGGCCGCTATCAGTTTGGTCATTTATATCAGTTTCCTTGTAACTATTGGGGTTTGAAGAAACGTAGGATAGAAGGCACATGGGGTTCCTTTTTTTCAATTTCAGTCCCATGGTTTATTCAGTAAATTATTGCAATAAAATATTCTGATAAAGTAGCCATTGCAGATGCATCTTGCAAGATGGAAGCTTCAATCATCGTACCCTGTAAACCTTTTTGATGGATATACATACAATGTTGCGATGACTGCATGCAGATACATTTCGCTGGACAACTTATACTGCAGTCGCTTATGTTGATGGTTAAGTTCTGAGATTTGTAGATTCATATCTTAGAATGGATTAGTGGCCTATTTGTTCCCTGACTTTTGCTTTGAACCTGAGTGTTGCTGTTGCTATTGCAGAAAGATAAAAATGATTTACTGGTTATATGAAATGCTTAGTTTATCAACTTCTTAAAAGTTGTATACTTGAGCTACTGTCTGCTTGGCAAAACCACATTCATTTAATCATCAGTTATTCATATGATCTTAGTTTGTATAGTAGTAATAAATTTCGGAATAATTAACATACTCGGTTGTTGGCTATCATGACAAAAACTTCATTTTCTTCTTGAAGAACATATACCAAAGGGAAAACAATTAGAAGTTTTATTGTTTGAATTTTATGTCCGAGTCTTGTGGTATTCTAGTTTGTTTATATGATTTCCGACTTATCTTGGCCATCGCAGGAGGAAAATGGCACACACCAGCCACGGGCTGTTTGAATTGCATTCTAATGTTCGTGAAATTTCAGGCGGCATGGTAATTCCCCTATTTTTGAGATTAATTTCTTTGATGAAGCCAGTTGTATGCAAGAGGGATAATTTTTCAGTTATTTTTTCCCCTCAAATTGCCATTTCTCACACAAGATGATAGTTGCGAATCTCGAAATCAAAAGAATGTCATCTGCGATTTTCTGGGCAAGATTGCGATAATAATGTGAAAGTCTTACTGTTTGGGTGGCATAATATGAGCCATTATGCATAGGATTTAATCTGTGGATATTATTTGCTGCCTGCTGATTCCGTGGTTGTTCGATGTGAAAGTATAAAAGCATACCCAGCTGGCAGATCATTCTATGCTATGTGGTGCACTCCAATTGGTTGTTCTGCCTTTAGTTCCAGCTGGCACTTCTAAGACAGATAAGTTGCGCAAGTATAGAATGCCAAATATATGACATGACGGTTTTCCTCATTGTTAGCGCATTTCTTATACAAATTTGAGGCAAATAGCTTTTGGTTGCTTAGGTTTGGTTTAATTCCTGTGAGAAATGAATTTTGCTTATGTATGATTTATTACTCTAAAATCCATTTAAATCAAATACATTCATTTGAGTTGTAAATGAATTTTTCCAAAATTTATAGAAGTCATTTCTTATGGAACATTTGCTTGGCTTCTATGAGTTTGATGAATGATTTATTGGATTTTGAAGAGGGTTCATTAACGTGTATGGATTGGTGTATCTTCTATTCAATAAAAAAAATCTTAATTATCACAATAGTACACCATCATAAATTATCTTCACTGTTATAAACTGTCTATCAATATCATCATTGTCAAACATCATTGCTATTTTAGTAACTCTGGTTATCATCTAATCGCTGTCAATTAGAAAATCTACCTAAAAATAGAGAATTAAAAAAACAAAAAAAATAAAATAAATGATACATGGATATATACACCAAAATATATGATATGTATTCCCGGAATAGTATCACTAGCAACGCTCAGGAGCCTGTTTCTGACTTTAGCCTATGGGCTTGGAATGATGGGAAATCTCCTTCGAAGAAGAAGATTATGAAGAACGGAATTTGAAGAGGATAATGATCATGGCCACGTGGGAGATGGTGAACTTGAGCCATTCATGAGGAGGAGGGGAGCCCTGTTACAATATTACAAGGCATTCCAGGTGAAAAGGCGTCAGAATCAGAGAATTCTCAAGGAGACGGGGACAGAAGCGTATCATTTTGATCAATCCTTTGAATCATACTGTCATTGTTCAAGGTTCATATAGTTCCTGCAATGATCACTCCTCAGGTGATTATTTTGTAGAGCCTGGTTTGGATTTCTTGGTGCAGCATCTGGCAGAGGAGGGTCCTAATAGATATGGAACGCCAGCACATGACGCAATCGCCTACTGTGACAACTAAGGATACTTTGCTGTCTTCTGTTTATGTGGACGATTGGTACTGAGGCAAAGGAGATGCCACGAAGCATAGGTTTCATGATGCATGCATAATGCAGCAACGGTAGGAACTTGATAGGTGTTACCCTGTTTACAGGTTTCAGTTGCCTGCTCGAGAGTCCAATCTGTTTATGAGAGGTGGCGTTATCATATGGGATAATGACGATAATCAAAGTCATGGCGGTGACATTGATGAGGGAGAGGGTGAAGCTACAAGGTTTTCCTTTCCATCCTAAGGTTCCCAGTCTAGCGGAAGCAATTCTACCTCATTGGCGAAGGCATCTCGACCAGACGAGAACCTGAGTTGCATTTTCATATCAATAGCTTCTTGTTCTGTATGGTAGCTTCAAATTGAACAGATTGCCTTGTTAGTAAACGTAGTATCCTTTGCCTTGCTCAAGGTGAGACAAGTCATGGATTGTGTTTCGATGCTGCAATCATTTTGGCCCTTCTTAGTTACTTCTCAATTTACTGCCCGATGAAATTTATCATCTTCCTGTTTCGAATGGACCTTGTACTATAAATTTGCTCTGAATGCTTCAATGCCTTTGCCGCTGAATATGGGTGAAGATACCCTGACCATTACAAGCGTCTTCTGTTTTTGCTTTGACCAAATCCAGCTTTGCTTTCATGAATTGATTATGCAAACAATAAATTGGTCATTTGGCATGAAATACTTTGAAACCGTGATCCTATCTCTGCCGTCAAATCAAGACCGATGATGGTGTTGGGCTGGAAAGCTTTTCACGGACAGTGGCCTGATGCATAAGAATCCATCTTCTCCTGTACTAATAACATTCAACATGTGTACATTTCAAAAAAGCTAGAAAAATCACGTTAGGAAATAGGCGAAAATGTCTACTTGAAAAGGTATAAACTTCCAGGGCGTTATCCGAGTTCCAAAACCTCAAAAGTTCAGAAACCATTATTCTGAATCAATATACTACTATCACCTACGATAGAGACTCATCTCATATGGCATAACAACATGGCAATGCCGGCAACAAATACCTTCGAGGTTAACAAAAGGCCCTGGAAAGGAAAATTAAAGAAAAAAATTGAAACATAAAAAGGAAAAAATGTTCACTTTACATATATAATCTTGATCACGGATGCAGTTCCAACTCGGTGTAGGGCCACAACAGAATCTCCGTTGTTGCATAGTCCTTTCTCCTTGGCATGTTGAATTGCAAAATCCAACGCTTCTTCTGTTGTCTCTGCATGCGATGCTCTAGCAGAACCTGCATACAAAACTGGCACCAACCCACGAAAAATGAGGCTATGCCTTGCAGGAGCTTCGTCACTGCATGACCAATCAAAGGAATCAGTCTTGACTTCGGGCACAACCACGGATAAAATAGGCATCCCAGGTCTGTATTTAGCCACCAATTTTGCAGTGCTTCCTCCTCTGGTCAGTACCAAAATGAGAGATGCTTTTGCAGAATTGGCTGTTTTAACGGCAGATGATGCCAAACTCTCTAATGGGCTCATGGGTACCGGTGAATGTTGCATAATCCTTTTGAAAACGTCTCCATAGTCCAGTGTGCTTTCTGCTTCAACGCATATTTTGGCCATGGTCTGGACGGCAAGTTCTGGATACGCTCCAGCAGCTGTTTCACCACTAAGCATCACACAGTCGGTACCATCAAGAACAGCATTGGCAACATCAGTGGCTTCAGCTCTAGTTGGTCGTGGGGACTTGATCATCGACTCCAACATTTGTGTGGCAGTAACCACTGGTTTCCCCTGAATGTTGCACTTGTAGATCATTACTTTTTGTGCTAGGAATATCTTTTCAATTGGAATTTCCATTCCAAGGTCACCACGCGCCACCATAAATGCATCTGAATTTGCTAAGACATCATCAAAATTTGCAACCCCTTCTTGGTTCTCGACCTACCAGATAGGTTTCAAAGCAACAAAAAGTTAAACATGCGGCATACAGAAAGCAAATGTCCATATGAATAAGCAATAATAATAATAATAATAAATAAACTGAATATACATGGAAGTAAATATCAATTAATATCCTTCAACAACTTAACAAGTTCTATGTTCATTTGAAGCAACACAAAGCCCATAGCAACTAATTAAGCAAACTCTTCACTGTAATTTCTTGATTTAAAACAGAGACAATTATAGTGCATAATCTATTCTGGAATTTGCGCACCTCTTCACCACAGGAGGAAACAGACTCAATGAGTGGACTAGGTTTCATAACCAACATACCTTTGACATTAGAAGGATATTCTTGGCATGCTTTCCCAATAACTTCCTTACTTCCACAAGATCTGAGCCTTTTCGAACAAAAGATAGAGCAATCATGTCAATTTGATTGGGAACTCCCCAGTTCAAGATATCTTCCTTGTCTTTCTCCGTCAATGTCGGAAGATCCACAATAACTCCAGGAAGGTTAACATTTTTCCTCTCACCAAGAACAGCAGAATTCTCACATTTGCAGACGACCAAGCCTGCTGTTGTGTCACATGATAAAACTGTAAATGAGATAGTGCCATCCGCACAAAGTATAACCATTCCAGGCTTGACATCCTCGGCCAACTTTTTGTAGCTCATGCAAATCATATTCTCGTCTCCTTTTATGCTATAGTCGGTAGATATGGTAATTTCTTGGCCTTGTTTTAGCTGTATAGGTTTGCTATCCTTTAGGAACCCAGTTCGAATTTCTGGTCCCTGTGCACAAAAATATAAAATGATAAGATGCTGCGGGTACAAAGATTTTCTCCACATTTAATTGGAGAATAAAGCATTGCCCTGTTGAATGAGCATATCAAATTGTTCTGAATGGATGTGCTTTCATCCAAGATGACAATGACCAATTGAGATTTACTTATTTTACTCTAATAGATTATTATTGCAAAAAAGGAACTAATCAGAAATGCACAAAAAACAAATGCCTCGAGAAGAAACTAAGGTTGTCTTTCGTTTTTGTGGAATTCATTTGTCAATCTCAAGTAAATGTGTTTGAATTAAAGAAGTTTAAAAGTTGAATACTAAAATCATCCATAAAAATTCATTTGCAAATTAACATTCATTTAGCTGTCCAAACAATGCATGAACCTCTTGTATAAGGATTTCCAAGGTGAGGGAATCCAAACTATCTCCAATTATAGAACACAAGACTAGAGAGACAAATTCCTCTGCATTTGTTTATGTTTTCTTGCACCTAGCAACCATCTAGGGTATATTGATTACGGTAACTTGACCATTTTAGACAGGAGGCTCAACAGCAAATTAATCAGGGTAGCTTGGCATGGCGAGAGCAGGGGAGTCGCTGCTTGATGTTGGGTTAGTGAAACAGAGAAGCAGAGCTTGTTCTCTTCTTCTTCCCTAATTCACAAGTCAAAAAAATACCAAAAAACCAGAACAAATTGGGAAGAAAGTGGGCACAAAAGAGGGGAAACAGAAAAATCAAAACAAAGGGCAAAGCCATTTAGGACATAATACGTAGAGAAAATCTAGAAGATAACAAACGTATGCATTAATAAACAAACAACTCATAATTTTGACAGATAGACATCAAACAGAAGCTTCTCAAAAACCCGGATCAGATAGCAACACCTAAATACAAAATATACCGAGATGCAGAACATGCAAGGCAATAAATACGGAGATGGACAAATAGAGATTAAACTATCAAGAGAGATGCATGAAGTATTGGGTAATCGCATAAAGAATAAAGGCCCAGATGGCAAGATGATGAGAAAAAGAAAGAAGAAGAGACCTTGGTGTCGAGCATGACAGCACAGAGGATACCGGTGTTAACCATGGCAGTCCTGAGATTATCAAGGGTTTCTTGATGATAGTCATGAGATCCATGAGAAAAGTTAAAGCGAGCAACATTCATGCCAGCCCTCAAAAGCTTTTCAAGCATTGGAACGGATCTGGAAGCAGGTCCGAGCGTGCAGACGATCTTAGTTTTGGGCTTTTTCTCCATTGAAACAGAGTTTATGTTTAAAGGAAATGTTGATGTTTTATTGATGTTATTGAGACTGAGAGAAGTGGCGTATTAGAAAGAGAGAGAGAGACGATGAACCGAGAGACCTATGAAACGGAGACGTACAAGTAAAGTTCGGGGAGGAAATGAAAAAGAGTTTGTTATCAAATATGAGAGAATTTTTGCTTGGGTGACAAGTCTACTACTCTGTTAAAATAATTTTAAATGTCTAATTTTTGGTAGATGAAGATTATTAATTTATTAAATCCATTTATTTATCAACTTTTTAAAGTTCAAGTACTTCAATTGTAGAATGTGAATAAATCAACTAGCCCCTTTTTATTCATCTAATTCCAATCCATTCTTTATCTTTTTCAGAAAACCACCCATCCCTACTCTAATTTCTATTTCCATATTACTGCTCAAATATTATTTGTATTTTTAATTCCATTGAAAATTCAAATATTTTTAGAATTTTATGTTAATCAATAGCTTTCAAATGAGTAATTAAAACTATGTTAAACTGCATTACATAATTAAAATTAAAGGTTAAATATTTGAATAAAATTTGATTAATTATCAATGAGATGATAATTATATGAAAATACATAACAAAAATATTAACTAATTTGTTAAAATTAATTAATTATCTTTTATCTTTAAAATCTTTAAATCTTTCATGAATTGATGAGAAAAAAGATAAATTATCAAGCAAATTTCATGATAAAATCTTAAATTAGTTTAAAATAACAAAATAAGAAATATTACAAAAAAAGGTTGATCGAATGAATGATGGATCACTAGAAAAAACTGAGATTCATAAATATAAATATTCAATTATGGTCTTTTGACCTATAGATCTAATGATCTCATCCAAGCTTCAAAAATTATACAAAAAGGGCTACATAATAATTCATGTAACTTGTTAAAGAATAAGAATATATGGCAAAATGACTACATTATATTTCAACATACTTGTTTTTATTATATATTATGCTATAGAATTTTAATTTGTATAATTTTTAATGCATTGAAAAGTTTAGATAGTTTATGTTACATCCACGTTTGACCCCTAGGAGTTTTCGTATTTATGTGTATGCATGATTGGATGTATACGTGTATGTATACATATTTTGGTATGATTGCCTGCATATGTACTTTGTATTCTGTGACTGTATGTGCGTCGTGATGATGTATGGAATGTGTATTTGTATATGTGTTGGGTGTGTGCATGATGGCATGCATGTTTGGGTTTTGTAGCAGGTGTTTCAGGTAGCTGGGGAGTGCATTTGAGTATGAGGAGAGGAGTTTGGAGAGTGGTACGGGCGTACGGAAGGCTGTACGGCCGTACGAGACAGGGGAGATGAGGGGGCTAGGGCTCCTGGAGATCGTACGGGCGTGCGTACCAGAGGTTGTATGGCCGTACGCCAACTCGCAGGAATTCAGGTTTGTCAGGTGAGTGGTGGCCGTACGGGAGTACCAAAGGGTGGTACGGTCGTACCGCAATTCGCAGGAAGTTAGGTTTGTCAGGCTTTTTAAGTTGGTACGGGCGTACGGGTGGTGGTGCGGCCGTACGCGACTTAAATTGGGCTTTTTAACATATAAACCTAAGCCTTTTTCTTATGTTTCCTTCACCCTAAACCCTTCTAAATGTCCCAAAACCCTAGAAAACACCAGGAAAGGGATTCTTAGGCACAGGGATCGTGCGAGAGCTTGAAGTTAAGGCTAAAGCTAGTTAGCGACGAGATCACGGGCGAGAGTTAGCAGTCTTCTTTCTTCAAGTCCGTGCTAGATGATTATTGTTTGTGCTAGATGCTTCTAGTTTGTGCTTATTGTCTGAGCTTATGCTTGGTTTAGTGGTTCTATGGCCTTGTTAAGCCTATAACTGATGTTTCCCTGTGATTATGCTTGTGCATGCGTTTGATGCGTGTGATTGTGGTTATGGGTTCCGAGAAGGAACGTATGTGTGGTTATGGGTTCCGGGAAGGAACATGCCTTATGATTAGTGGATGTTTGGCTTGTAGGATTGTTATTTGGTTTGTTCATGCATTATGAATGATGGCATAGCATATCATGGTGAGGGAGTGAATTAAGGGTGGCGGAAATGAGGTATGAGAGGTACCAATTGATATGGTGAAGGGGTGAGATGCCCTACAGGTGCAAGAAGTGCCGGTATTGATCAATATGGTGAAGGGGTGAGATGCCCTACAGGTGCGAGAAGTGCCGGTATTGATCAATATGGTGAAGGGGTGAGATGCCCTACAGGTGCGAGAAGTGTCGGTATTGATCAATATGGTGAAGGGGTGAGATGCCCTACAGATGCGAGAAGTGCCTGTATTGATCA
>CANYBF011975638.1:0-12295 GCA_948192965.1 Dalechampia spathulata
CTTTTTCCTTGATTCCTCATTTACCACCATGCATATCAGCATGTCATAACAATTAAATCATCTCATGCATGAAAGCTTGGAGAATTCATCATTTCATCAAACAAAGAAACATCAATCCAAGCATTTCCATAGCAAACCTCAACATATCATATCAAAACAATACCTACCAATCAGATAAACCTGCCTAAACACCATAGGCAACAACAATCAGCCCAAAAGTGACACTAAACACAAGCCTAGACTCATTTCAAGTCCACAGGCAATAAGGAAATAGCCAATAGGGGCCAAATACATAAAGCTAGCATAAACCTTCAATCACAAGCAACCTCTAGTGTAAGCTTCTAACCCTGACTCTTCTCACTTCTCACTTCCACTTATCACTCTCGTGTGTTTGGAAAGTTAGAACAGAGGTTTAATAGGGTTAGGGACGTTCGTGTTGTAGCTTTTAACAAAAACAAAGGATGGAGCTTATAAAAGAAGCTCAATGTGCCCCAAAAGTCAAAATAGTGACGTGTAACTCTCTATCACGACTCGTGACAGTGCTGTCACGACTCGTGACAGCCTCTGTCACGACTCGTGACACTCTGTCACGACTCGTGACAGCAAGGCACCCAAGGCAAAAGCTGTCCGACCGAGCACGATACTCTCTGTAACGACACAATCAACACAAAACCTTTTGTAACGAGTCGTGATGACGCTTCACGAGTCGTTACAGAAACTATTTAGGAAGAAAATGCACAATCTTGCCTATTGGCAAGCCTAATTCACCCGAAACCTGTCTCAACGCTCATATCATTATAAACCACACTTCCAATCAAAATCCTAAGCATAAATACTCGTCGTCCCTCATCCAACCAAGAAGACACGCTTCCCGATAAGGCGACGACACACAATCAACCACCTAAAAGCAAATACGCATATCCTCATTATACATTCATACACACACATTACAACACACAATCATCATCCAACATGCATTCACATCACATATACAAAACATAACTCATCCAATCCTACCATTCATTTACACATTCACATGCATAAATGCATAACTCCTAGGGTCTCTAGGTGGGTGTAACAAGTACCACCTATTAACTGGCCTCTAGCATCTTATCCTTTAACACTCTCAGATTCCACTCCACTTGTAATAAATTTATTACCAAATGTATTAGTGCCTCCATTGTTCCCAGCATGCCTGTTCGACCCCACACCTTGCTCCTTAGTCCAAACCCATGGTCGGTTCCATTGATCTCCTTGTTCCTCCGGAGCCCCTGCAGATGAAGCCTTACTATTCCCTGAGTTACCTGCATAATCATCTAAACTCTCTATTGCAATGATGGTGGTGGCTAAGTCTGTCACCCTCTGCCTTTGCAACTCCACTTTTGCCTATGGTTTCAACCTTTTTAGAAATCGATACACCTTATCTGCTTCAATCATATTGGGAGTATCCAGGATTAATGTTGAAAATCCCGAACATACTCCCTTATGGATGCAACATGTCGAAGCTCAACTAGTCTCTATTGAGCATTGAATGCCACATTGTTTGGATAAAATTGAGCTTTCAATTATTTCTTGAAGGCATCCCAAGTACTGATGGTGCACTTTCCTTTACGTATCTCCTTGACCTTGGTCCTCCATTATAACTTGGCATCCTCTCCCAAGTATATAGGAGTCAGCATCAATCGTTATTTATTTGATATGGTCTTTGTCGCTTCAAAATATAACTTCAAATCAAACAGGAAGTTATCAACAACTTGAGAATCTTGAGCCTTATTGAACGGTTTTAATCCTGGGACTTTGGTTTGAGCTACGCGTCCCTCAATTACTTGTTCAGGCTTGACAATGCCTTTTATGTTGTTAATGCTTTCCTTCAAGGTATGAACTTCCTCATGTAATGCATCAAACACAACTTTTACATCCTTCGTCCATGCTTCCATAATCTCCCCCACTATGTCCTGAGTTTATCCTACCTCAATTATGAGTTATCTTAAGTTAGCACTGGATACAATCCTCTCTAGCTTTGCAATTCACTCCTCCACACTAAGAGAAGGACTAGTACCTACAATTATCCATTCATGGGCAACCTCAAACACTATTGGTCATTCACTAATGGAAGATAATTTCATGAGCAACTCATCTACTATTGTAAAATGTCATTTTTTATATGGAAAATCCTTTAGTATGGAGGTTAAGACCATAGGCCAAACTCCTAACCCAATTTATTATCAAGAAAATTCAATACATAAACTCCCAAGAATAAACTATTCAAAAATTCAATTAATAAATCATTCAAATACTAATTATTAAATAATGGAGTTTCGGTTGAAACTTTAATTATTGGGTAATACCTAACTTTAGATTTTAGGCTTAAAACTTGAAAGTTTTTAAATTACAATATAAATAACTTTAATAATTAATCTAAAATGAACTTAGTAATAAAAATATCATAGAAATCTTTTGCATTTTCTATGTTGTAATTAATTGTTTGACTTATAGACATCAAAATTTTCATATTAGAACCCATAGTGGAGAAGATCAAATCTCATTGCTCTAACTCAAAAGACAAAAATTATAAAGGTAACTTTTGAGGCCTTAAGTTGATTTTTGGCTTTTTATTTCAAGTAAATCCCCTTTTGCTTGATTTCTTGATTAATTTGATTGTCTAGTCTAAGGATTTGGACATACACATCCTTATTATGTTTATGCTCATCCTTGTTGTGTGTATACACATCCTTAAATGTGGTTGGACATTTTAGAAAACTTACACATATTTCTAGCTTTTTTAGCATTTTGATCATAATAAACTTCTACTTCTTTGTTATTTTTGTGATTTGCATTCATTCATACTTTAGAATTATGATCTATTGCTTGTTTTGGCTGTTAAATATGGGTTTACCTATTATAGATTCTATTTGTTGATCATAATGCTTCTTGTCATCAATATAACAAAAGCATCACATTGTTAGGATATAAAACATGTTGTTTGTTATATTTGCTTGATTGGTTTATGATATGATTATCATTATTTACTTAAATGCATATATATTAAGTGATATGCCCTTGTATGTTCATCATGTACACAAACATCTAGATGTATGATTATTGTTTGCATGCATATCCTTGTCCAAAGACTCTTGAAAATAAAATAACTTTTGATTGCATTTTAGTGTATATTTCTTTTGTTGTAATTATTCCCCTTGTTATAGATGTAAATTATTCATTATGCAATTTTTAGATTATACTCATATTCTCTTAAATCTATGTTTCATACTTAAATATAAACATGTGATACTATATGCTCATATCACTTAATAAGAAACAATGACTAATAAAAGGCTAAAATGTGTACTATTCGATTCTTAAATTATGCATAGAACTTCAGATAGATGTAACATTAAATTAATAGTTTTTTACTAGGTAATGGCTTTCAAGATCATCAACATGATGTTTTCAATTCTATAGAATGTTGTCTTAAAGATAATTCTCAACTTATTTATTTTTATCAATCATAGTTATTGATTATTCTAGGCAATTAACACCTCACTTGTATAACAATTTTAGTTTAGATTATTAGAGGAGGAGAAATGCAAAAGAAATTCTATCTTTAACAATTTCATCCTAAATTATTAGTGAAATATATCAAATTTTAGTTTCCTATCTTTTAAACATTTTGTTTGTGTTTTGTCAAAGAAATACTAACTAATACAATAATTAGGTTAATATACCAATAAAAGAATAATACATTTGGCGGGAAATATACATTGAAGTCTAACTTTATAACAAAATGTATATAAAAATTTAATTGTATTTGTTAAATTAAAGCATAATATCCAATAAATTGCAATTAAATAAAATTTCATTTTATTTGATATAATTTAATATATTATGTAATATATTTATATTAATAAAAATTTTCAAAGTATATCAATAACTTGGAAGATATATTGATGAAACTATAATACAAGTTTTTTTTTATAATTTATATCTTTTTAATATGATAATTTCACTTTGAATAAGGAAGAAAATTTTGTGTTTCAATAAAATTTAATTTATGAATTGGTTTTGGAGAATTTTGATAGTTTTTCAAATTTTTGGGATACATTTGATTTTATATTTTTATTTTGATGTCATTTGTATAAAATTTTATTAATGATATGTAGGAAATGTTTTTTTTTAAAATAAAAACACTCTTATTGGTGAGCCAAGTGGCAAATCATACGAGTTTGGGTCTTCATTAGGCGTAACAAATCACCTTATTCCCAATAAACTCACCCTTTCTTTTCTTTTTCCTTTTCTGAATGGAGCTTTTCGTAGAGATAGGTAGTTATATATGAATTTAAAATTATATTTTTAATAATTCTTATATTTAAATTAATCGATAAATTATTTATCTTTTTCAAAATCTATAAAAATCTTAATTATTAAATAATATATTTTAATATAAGTTATATATGAATTTGTAAATTGCTTTAAATTTGATGGGTATTTACACGGAAGGTGTGCTCGAAATATATAACGTCATTATTGGACATTATTAGTTAAAGTTTTTTAAATTAAATGATTTTACGGTTTGGTGAATTAAAAAATAACATTTAATATAAACTAAAAATAAATGAATTCTTGAAGCAAACGACTAGGAGCAACATGTAATTGTTTTACAGAATTTTGGTGGAGTAAAAACCAAAAGAATACTAATAACTTGTAAGTCATGGATTCCCCAAGTAATATTATTTTAATGCCTTTGAATTCTGAAGAATTATAGAATTAGTTTTTTGTGGTTAATAATAATCATATTATCCCTGTGATTTGTTTCATATAACTATGAAATTTATATTATATTAGTGAATTTTTTAAAATAGGTTATTCCTTAAATTTAATGCATTTATTTTAAATTAAAATATTAACTTCTAAATTAATTTTTTTTAATGTTTGAAGCATAATTATTTTTTAATATACAAAAACATTAGTTGTGTGTTCGTAATCAAATATAACATTAAAATAAAAGTTTTTTTGATTAAATATGGAAACTAATTTGCTTGAGATTTTATATTAATATTTTTTAAAAAAATATTTTTGAAATTTAAAATAATATTCAAAAAATAGATAAATAAATATTTTATGCAAATATTAATGTCAGATATTTTGGTTTTATTACGGATTTCATTTTTTCAGTCATAAATCAAAATTTTGAAAATGATAATATGGAGATGAAGAAGAGGAGAGTAGAAAAGTAGCTTTTGATGGAGTGGGTAAATATAGCCAATCATATGGTTTTGTGGGATTCTGAATCACAATCTGTTTGTTTGTTTGCATCGTATTTGTATTTATCTTCTGTTTGGATTCTGATTTACTCTCTTTCACTGCTTTTTCATGAAGCGAACTCCATTCCTTCCTATATACAATATCAGACATTCGTAGTACAAGATTCGATTGATGAACATCTTAATTATTGAATCAAGCAATGGGGCTAAGGATTTGTATTATTATATTGTGAGAAGAGTTAGAGAGGTTTGAGTTTAATGGAAAAGTGAATCTGACACGCACAGAGATTTCCCTATACATTATCCCAACCAGCATTCAAGTTTGAACTTAATTTTGGGTTCATCATCATAAATTTAGGGCAGAAGTCAAATAAACATGTCTCATTATTATTAGGGTTTTTTCTTCCAGCTGGATGCTCCTCTTAATCATTGATTCACAACCC
Source organism: Dalechampia spathulata (assembly GCA_948192965.1). Taxonomy (NCBI): domain Eukaryota; kingdom Viridiplantae; phylum Streptophyta; class Magnoliopsida; order Malpighiales; family Euphorbiaceae; genus Dalechampia; species Dalechampia spathulata. The sequence goes on from CANYBF011975638.1 coordinate 5,705, forward strand.
AATCAATTAAGTTAACTGAATAAGCCATGTTTGCCCTCTGCCTCTGTCTGTCTCTCTCTCCCTCCATAATACATATCCAATTAGTCATTATTTCTGTGCCCTACTGACTTTAAAAGGATCATAAAATAATAAGAACGCAGATAATCATTTTAGCGTTTCAGAGTTATGCTTGACTTTTGAATCGTTCATTGTGTTTCAATTAGTCATTCAAATTCATTTCCTTATATTTAAAAACAACTATTCATATATTTTCAATTTAAACAAATAAATACCTCATTAGGAATTGACAGTCTTCGACTTGGCAAAATCCTTGGACAATGAAATCTCAGCTAGCAAGAATGATGGATGCTGTTTTTATTATATATCATAATTAATATGCTTTCTTTAGAAAAAATTAAACTAATCATGGCATGCTAGGTGGTGGGTTTATTCAATAGAGCATAGTTGGGGATAATCCCAATTTCAGACCTATTCATTCAACTAAACAAGACCAACATCTATATGTAAAAATCATTTTCTTTTAAGAAAAATTCATATAAAAAATGAACCTCTTTAACCAGAAGAAACCTAGATATGACAATCCTTACAAATGTTTGCATTTACGTTATGGGAATCTTCATTACATTTTCAATCGGAAGCTTAATCATTTATGAGTAGTACATAAGTTTGAACTGTAAAAAGTAATTAACTATCATTAATTACGATTATAAAAGTGTCATAAACCATTCCAAAACTAAGGTTTGGATGGGGATTCCATTCACCTACTCAATTATTTTTCTTATACATTTTTGATATAATGTAATTAAATGATACCTTCTTAAGTATGGCAATGAATTAATATTAAAAATGCTGGAAGATTAGTATTTGTTTTGTAGGTTAAGGGTTTAGTTGTTGGTAGAGGGGAAAAGGATATGCATTAAGGGTGTGTTGAAGAGTAGTTGTTGGCATATAGGTTTCATGAAAATAATTGGGAGATAGTCCCATGTCTTCAACATGGATAGCAGTATGCCTTCATTACCAACGCTTTGAAGCTGACCTTCAAACATATATTTATATGTATAAACAGAAAATTCTTAAAATGCAAGAAATACACAAAACATATAATCATTAATCTCTTTTCCTACGTATAATGTAAACAGTTTCATTAATTTGTACTAAAATAAATTCAGTATTGCCATTTACTGCGAGGGTAATTGATATATTATTATTATTATTATTATTATTTTGTAAATCAATAATAGAAAGGGATGTGATGCAGTTCCTCAGAGAAATTGGTGGCAGAAAATCTCAGCCAGCGAAGGGATGGTCACGGCAGCAGCGGCCCATAAATCATGTATTACAAGCTGATCTGACCTGACCTCGGCACAAGCCAAAATTTAATACATCCTGGCTGGTCCCTTTCCTGAATTTTAATAATAACAACAACATTATATTCTAGAGGCTACTGGGTTTTGGACCCCTCCCATCATAAAGACGATAGCTAACACTTGTTTCTTGTTACATAACACCAAACACTTATTGCATCCCATAATTTGTGGAGATTAATGCATGCGTTAGAGACCTCATAATTTCACTAAGACGGAAGCCCCCCTCACGGCACCTGCATCTTATATACCTTTCCAGGCATCTGTTCGATTCTTTCGTCCCTCATCTGGATTCCTATCAGAGATCTTGGTGATTACTATAATAGTGTCTGGATGAATTGTCAGTACAGATAATATCATCAATATGCTATATCAAAATAAGGGAAAAAAACAAAAAGAAAAAGACCTACTTTTTCTTTAACAAAACAGAATTTTCCTGCATGGGTTAGTAGCATTTAGTAATGTAAAAGAGTCCCATAAATCCTTTTTGGGATTCTTGTTTAAAATCTAGAAGCTTAGGTTTCCCGGAATTCTGTAATCATAGCAAACAAAACATCGAACACCTAAAGTTCATGTCTGGAAGGGCTTTCTTTTTTCCGAAAAGAAAAGAAAAAGAAAAGAGTTTGGCATTCTTGTGGGAAGAAATCGCCTTTCTCTGTTCCTTGTGGATTTTTGGTCGTTTTGTTTCTGGTAATTTTCAGCTTTTATTTTCTAAAAAATATTGATTTTACAATAAATAAATAAGAAATTTATGCCCTTTTCCAATGGAAATCTTATAAACTGACAGGTGTCCGGATAATACCTATAAAATTTGATAGGTTAACATGCACAGAGCCAAAAAGAAAAGCCAAAAGTAAGAAAATAAGACGTAGATAATTGAGAAATCTAAGGCGGGCCCATCCGTGGACGATGAACTGATAGTACCAATTACCACATCATTTTTTTTTTAAAATATAAATATATAAAAAAGCTGAGGAATTCTTTAATGGGCCCCCATGTTGGCCACTTTGCCCAACTCTCATTCGCAGAGCTCCAAAAGTCATCATTCTTCCAACTAATACAATATTTTCATAATCAATGCGCTTGTTTGATTTTGAAAATTCCATTTTCTTTCCTTTCTTTACGCCCTAGTTATGTTTTCTTACAAAAACATTTCATAATTTTATTTTTTTATAATAATAAAGATTTATTGACTGTTATATTTTTTCAAAGATATATTGAACTATTTAATTACCCTTAATTGCATTCCCTATATTAAAAACGCAAAATTGTATTCTCTTACAGGATGTATGAATATAATAATATTTAATTTTTAAAAAATTTTTGAATGATAAAATAATATTTACTTGAATTAATAAAATACTATTGTAAATAATTAATGGTAAAAATGCATGTTGTAGAATAGGGGATTTGAGAATGTGCAGCATTTGGAGTTAGTGGGTTGGCTGCCTGAATGGGGGGCACATAATTGCACATTAAATTTGAATGGATGATAGACATGTTTTCATGGTCAGATTTATTTATTAGGACATAACATATTATGGTTACAATAGCATTCTGTATATTTTTACATATATATATATATATATATAATATTTCCATAATATTATATATTTATGAAAATGTCACCAGTGAAATTTATTCAAATCTCTTGTTTCTGTCTCTATCAAATTAATTTAGAAATTATAAGAACTGTTAACTTCTAAATATTTTTTAAGATTATATTATTTTTATTTTTATTGTTATTATTTTTTAAAAAATTTATTTACTTTTATGTCTTAATTTTATTAATTATACTAACTAAAAAAATCTTAAGACAATTAAGGGTGAGCACAAAATTCAAATTTAAAAACAAAATTTATTGCATGGAACTGTATTTTTCATGTATTTTTCTTTAGTAACATGATCAATATATACATCACTATAAAAACATCTAGTCTCATACAAAATAATAAACCCTTCTTATACATGTATTTTTCATGTATTTTACTTTAGTAACATGTATTTTTCATGCATGGAACTTTATCTATTGTATTATCATATAGCCCTTCTCTCTTGGATCCTTATCTTCACTTTCTGTATTTTTCAAGTTCCTTAAAGACTAAACTCTCCATTTTTCATTTTTTTTCTCCATATACTCTTCTCACTTTCCTTTTTGTTTGTTTCATACTCATCTCCTTCTTCTATGCATGAAATGTTCTTTTGTTCAATGGTCTCTTCACTCTTTTATAAGATGAAAATGAGATTTGAAAAAAAGGTTTCATCTTGGCTAATAAACTATTGAAAATGCTTCACTTCTAATGATTTTATGAATATAATAGTAAGTTAATTTTGTGATAATACATGAATTGTGGCTATGAAATCAGATTTGATAGAATTTTAAACTATGCGATAATCAATTTTCAAATGCTTTATATGTTCATGAAAACTAGGTTGGCAATGATGTGTATAATAACCTTGTTATCATAATGAAGAGGAATCAATAGATCTAATGAGTTATGAAAATCTTAAAGAAGAAAAGTCAAACACCTTAACTCTCTAATTGTCTTGGCCATGCTTCTATACTTAGTTTTAGTTGTGGATCAATCAACTTACAAATTTTTATTTCTTTATCTTATAAGATACAAGTGCCCTGCCTAAAATGAATAGTATCCTATCAAGGATCTTCATGTAGTTCAGTAGGAACCCTAGTTTATATCATAATAAGCTATTAGTTTTGCAGGATTGTTAGTTAGAAAAAACAACCCATGAGTCAGTCTTCCCTTCAAATAACTTATGACATGCAAGATTGCCTTCAAATAATGGTTAAGTTGTTGTGTAGCATGTGTGATGTTAAGTCAAGTTAAGCTTGGATAAAAGTGTTTGCTAATTAGCCTCCTATACCATGTTGGCTCTATTAGTGTAGTATTGGTATCTAAGTTAAGTTGCTACTCCTATGGTAATGGGAAATCTATTATTTTTGTTATTATCAACTTTATATATATAATCAAGTTTTTGATATATTTCTGTTGATTAAGGAACATTGCCTATGCACACTTGGACACCTTAAGACACATGAAGTACTAGATTAACCCTACATCCTTAATAGTAAACTCTTGGTACAAGAAACCTTTAATGGTTTGAATCTCAAGTAATTGGAGTTTTATGATAAGGATGTCATTAACATATCTATTAAAGCCAAAAACTTCTCTTTTATATCTTATGTAAAAAAAGACATGTATCATACTGTGATTATTAAAAACCAAAATCAAGTAGCTTCTCTTTAGCTATTTATTCCATATTCTAATATTTATTTAAGCCTATAAAGACTTTTGAATAATGATAATATTGCCCTTATTTGGCTTTTTGGTAGCCCTCAAGCGATACCATGTATAGATTCTCTTCTATATCTTTATATAAATAACCATGGTTTATGTCAAGCTGATGTACAATACATTGATATGTGGCTACCAAAGCTAAGAAGAGGTGAATCATCATAATCTTCATGACTGGGGAGAAACTATCATGATAATATATACCAGGTAATTGATGGTATCCTTTAGTCACTGATCTTGCTTTATAGCAAGAAACTAGACCATCTATATTGTATTTTACTTTATAAACTCATTTTGATTTTTTTCTTAAAGGAGAAGATATTCATTTTTAAGTGTAATTATCTTTTAAAGCTTACAACTCATTATACATGGTTTGTACTTAATTTTCATCCTAATTAGCTTCTTTAAAACTTGTTAGCTCCTAAATCAAATTAACTAAAGCAATTATATGAAGGTATTATGGTATGAATTTAGGGTTAGAATGAAATGGTAAGATACATGTTATATGTCACACCCTTCTCATAATGCAACATGCTCCCGTAGAATAATGAATAGTCGCCAAACAAATGGAAACCATTGATTATCCCACAAGAGATCTAAGTCCTTGCCATCAAAGTCAGTCATGCTGAACTGGTGCTATAGGATATGTGTGCTTCAAGCCATCTGCTAACCTACATCCATCAAATGACAAATGCTGAGTATAAAACTCAGTGGTGCTAAAACATAAGTATAGTAAATATAAACTAATCACATTTTTCATAAAAAATTTCATGATGTTAAATAATTATAGTATAAATTGATCTTAATCATAATCACAGTTACGCTATAATATAATCAATCAAGAATAATATTCTATAGTAGCTCATCTATCATGATACAACATCACCTGTATCCCTTGGATCTATAACGCTTCAGAAGTACTTATAAGTAATACATGCTTTATAACATGTATACTATATTAATTAACATAAACTAATATCCATTATTATCATTACTATAAAACATTCCCATAATATAAGCATATCGTATAATCATTGTGAAATATCATACTTTATCTCTGTTATGTATTTTTGCCCTAAATAAGTCATAAAATAATAAGGAATACAAATTATCAATTCTATCTATATATCATTACAATTCTTCGGTATATAAATACTATATATGAGCACAGGCTCATACATCTATAGTTCAATTCTCTGTAATACTATATCATCATATTATCAACATTAAAATATTATAATCATATAACATTTTATCAGTATGATCATTACTGCTCTTGAGCATAAGCTCAAATAAATGTATATCATTTCCTTTATAGCATAACTATGCCTTGTGCATTAACACTGCAAACATTTGTTTATCAAAGTATCTATATCATTGTATAGCATACTATACTGTATTTTATTACTCTATGAACATCTCTATATAAGCACAATTATAGTGCGTTCATCATTCCATCTACTATACTTTTATGATATATGAATGATAATGTATATCTGTGAGAATGCAATCATGCTTTACATTCCCCCACTAATTTTCCTGTAACATTTCTTTTCTTTTCTGTATGATTGTGCATAATCTCAATTCATAACTGGGTCTCTCTATGTATCGATACTTATCTCTCGTAGGAGGCCATTATAATTGTATGGTTTAGTAAACCCATTTTTCTTTTCTGTATGTATCGATACTCATCTCCTGTAAGAGGGCATTATAACTGTATGATTCCATCGAGGGAATCCATCATCTCTATGACCTAGTATGATTGTATTGATCATTGATCACTTGTTATTTTGTTGCCTATTTAAGTCTAAATATTGTGTTATTTATGTGTTTAGTCTAAGTTTTCTCTAAGTTTTATTAAATATTATGCATGTTTGTTATTACTTTATGATTTTATCTAACTTTGTTTCAAA
>CANYBF011975853.1:0-10151 GCA_948192965.1 Dalechampia spathulata
ATAATGTCATCTCTATTGGTTTGTTTTAACATTATTCATATTTGACTTAACTAATTATATTTTTAAGAATCAATACTTACTTTTATAACCATAATCCTAATCTATTCAATTCATGACATAAAATTGATAGAAACCAATGAATCTTATAATTGGATATTGAAATAATACCTAGCTCCCCGAGTTCGATACCCTTCTTACTTTATACTAAGTCCATAGAGACTAGGGAATTTAATTCTAATTGCAATTGTATTTTTATTAATCCCTTAAATCCCTGCTTCATTTATCCAAGGTATGATTGCATATTACGATGTTTTGTCGCACTACCACCATTAAGCTTAGAGGTGTGTCCCCATACGACATTTTCATTATGCATCCCTTGTGGTATAGGCATTGGTCTTCTTCTAGGGGCCGCTGTCTGTGCTACGGGAGCATGTCCTCCTGGGTATGGGCCGGGTGTGACATGATATAAGTAGATTTACATAATTAATAGGTTTATGTTGAGCTGGTTATGATTTTAAATTTTGGATCATAATAAACTTATTCACTAAAATTAATAAAAATTAGCTTTTTAAGATTCTATTATAAAAATTTTCAACTTATCTTCATACATATGTAAATAAAAGTATTTAATATCTTAATGGTTGTGAGCGTATGGTTTCTACCATCGTCTAGAGCAAGGCTTGCGAGGCTCACGGACCAAGGATGCACTTGGAATGAAAGCATGAACTTCCCGAGGGGCTACCTCGAGGAATGATACGGACTCAAAAGATTCATAAGGGAGTTACCGCCGGATGGTTTTGGATTTATCTAATCGACCCATAGCATGAGTGCTAAGTTAAACCCTTTAGAGATGTGTTCGAGTGGTGAAGATATATTTCTATGAGTTTCCAAAGTCGATTTTACCATTTTAGTTGGAATTAATTACCCTAGGCAGGCGAGCAAGCAATAGCATGAAAGTAAGCACATAGTACGACATGTTAAGGTGTCGAGCAGAGTATCATGTAGCAAGTAGAATAATATATAATGTTACATGGCATTTGGATGATATGGCATATGTAAAACATGTAAAATGATGGCATAGTAGAATGACATGGCATATGCATAACATGATATAGTGATGACATAATAAATTGATATGGCATAGTGACATGGCATATGTATGATATGACATAGTGATATGTGTGAAATAACATTTGACATGGCATGTGATATGGTAAGTGACATGGCATGTGATGCGGTAGGCGACATGGCATATGACGTAGCATGGCAAAATGACATGTGACGTGGCATGACATAATGATATAGTAGCATAGCATAGCAAAGGTAATAGTAGTATGGCACAACATACATCGTGGCATAGTAGTATAGCATAGTAGCATAATAGCATGGCATAACGTACATCATGGCATAGTAGCATAGCATAGCAAAGGTAATATAACATGATAAAATGGCATATGACAAGGTATATGTTATGACATGGCATATGTATGACATGACATAGTTGTGTGTGATGTGGCATGTGACATGACATAGTAGTATGGCATATATATTTTACAAATATAATAAAACCATCCACAAAATAAAATCCTTTAAGAAAAGGTCGATGAAAGGGAATCGAGGAAATAGGGGATACATGTGGGATTTAATGCTAAATTCTAAAAATGGGAGGATAAAGCTATTCTATTACATAAAATCTTCATGTATACAATATTTCGAGACATTAAGTAACGTCTCCATCTCCTCAAAAAAATTTTCATCTTTGGTAGCACGAGCCAAAAATGCACGAGTGAAAAATGTAATATAAACAAATAAAATCATTAATAACAAATGAAAATTAGGACTTGATCCACTAATTTTAAGCCATGTGAAATCATAAATCAAGAGCTGAAGTTCAATTAATTATATGACAACAATCATGCAAATTAACACGAGTTAGATCATGAAAATTAAATAAATATGAATAATTTTAGGCAAAATTATTATTGATTGATCATGACATATTGAATCGGAAATTACTAACATCACACAAACAACAATTGGAGATATTAACTCTGTCACACCCCGACTCAAGACCCACGAGGTGACGACATGATCCCGTAGCATAACCATTGCTTTTCCGTCTTAGGAAAACAATAATTATACCACAAGGGATTTTAACTCTAACGCGCGTATAAAAATCTAATAAACATAAAGGTTAAATAAATAAATAACAAAACCCCTTTACATTAATGAATTTTTATACAATACATTTAGTTTACTGCCAGATACAACTACAAAAGGACTATGCACAAATATACAAGCTGCAAGAGTCTGTCCAGTAGTCCGGGTTCTCTATCAGAAGGCTAAGACACGAACCAACTGTTGTAACTCTAATCCTGGTGCTCACCCTCTGCACTTGGACCTACGTTCATCAAATGATAAACGCTGAGAATAATCTTAGTGGTGCTAAGAATAAATAACATGTCATACATATAGACCAATCTATACGGCACACAGTCAAGCAAAAGCATCAACACGCAATACCGGTAATCTCTGCCTATAATCAAACATAATGCATCACACAATCATAAATGTTCCGTCTATCATCATATCATGAACTCGCCCTCATTTTGGTGCCTCTCGCACTCTTTTTTGGAACATCTCATTCCGTTGTCATATCAATTAATACCGGCACTTCTCACACCTGTAGGAGCATCTCACTCCCTTCACCATATTAATTGATATCGGTACATCTCGTACTTGTGGGGATATCTCATCCCTGACATATCATTCGATACCTCTCGTACCCGGTACTTCTTGTACCTAGCCACCCTTATTTCTCCCCATCACCATGTTATGCCATGCTAATGCACAGTCATTTAATGACATGATGCATGAACAAGCCACAAGGTAATCCTAAAAGCTAATCATCAATAATCACAAGATATATTCCTTCCCGAAACTAATAAGCATACGATACGTTCCTTCTCGAAACCTAAAAACCATCCGACAAGCACATACAAACACAAACATAGGGGATTTGATCCCCGAGCATCAGTTTCAGACCTTACCGGGCCTTAGAACAAGAAGGAAAGCAAATAGGCATCACACACAATAAAACCTAACATAAACCTGTAGCAAGAAGACCTCTATCATAAGCCCATAAGCCTGTCTTTCACAAGCTCTAGCCTCGACTTCAAGCTCTCACCCCTTCTCGTTGCCTAGAAACTCTTTCCCATGTGTTTTCTTAGGGTTTAAGATGTTTTAAGTTAAAGGACCATTAAGAAAGCCTTAATTCTTATCTGTTAAAAAGCCCAATTTAAGTTGCGTACGGCTATACCAATCTCCATATGCCCGTACCAACCCAAAAAGCCTAACAAACCAAAATTCTGCGAGCTTCGGTACGGTCGTACCACCTTCGGTACGCCCGTACGGCTCCAATCTACCTGACAAACCCAATTTTCTGCGAGTTCACGTACGACCGGACCATCCTCTGGTACGCCCGTACGGCCCCCAGGAACCAAAACCCCTCAGTTCCCCTGTTTGGTACGCCCGTACGGATCCCCGTACGCCCGTACCACCAACCATTCTCCCCTTCTAACTCCTCCCATGCACTCCCACGCCACCTAACACACCAAAACACATATAAAACATGCATGCAATCATTCACACAACTCGTATACATACAAATATACATAGCAGCATGTCATCACGACGCATACGCAAGCATAAATACATCTAACATACGCATGCATTCGTGCCAAGACATGTCCACATACACGTATACATCCGAGCACTCACACGCAAAAAGACCAAAACTTCTAGGGTGTCAAATATGGGTGTGACAAACTCAACCAATCGAAGTCAATCCTATCAAATATCACAATTTCACAAGTGAAATAAGCATTTAGTCAAGAAAAATTAATTTTGAGGCCAAAATTAATTAAATATGATTACTTTATGATAGATTTAATACATTAGAGCTACTATGAAGCATTAAATGTTCCTGAAATCATCAAATCTGGATTAAAATTGAGCAAAAAATGTAATTTTCTAATAAAATTATAGGCTATATGCATAACATATAGCTTACATATTGTGCACATAGTGCTATGTGCTGCGCATGTAGCAGAAACATTTTGAGAAAAATCAAGTCTTTTAGTAAAAACACAATCCAAACTCAAATCCCAACAACTTTAACAAAGCATGTCATATCATTTAAGCATCAACAAGTGATTAAATCACAAATCAAATAAGTAAATGAGCATTTAACTTGAACAATGAATTTTGAAGCCAAAATTAATCAGATATGGACAATATATGATAGATCTAGAACATTTGAACTATAGACAAGCCTTTAATGTTGCTAGATTCTTCAAATCGGGTGAAGAAATGAGTGAAATTGGGAGAAAAATGGGATTTTTTGGAAAATCAAAAGGCTGTATGCATAGTACATCATGCTATATACGTAGCATATAGGCTATGTGCTATGCATATAGCACTATATGTGGCACATATAGTGTGGAAAACAGAAGAAAAATTGAGTTTTTAAGCACAAATACAAGATTTGAGCCAAATCTAAGTAGATCTAAGGCATAAATAAGTTGTTTTGATTACAAATAAGCATTAACAATCATCAAACAAGTAAGGTTGAAGCCAATCATCAAGAAATAACCCAAAAATCATAGATCTATAGTAAAAACCATAAGAAAATGGAGAGAAAATAGGTATTTTACTCACCATAGTAGGTTGAACATGTAGATCTTGATTCCAAACATGTTTAGGGACCTAACTATTGTTAGTTAGTCTCTAAATCCTAAGTTAATTGATTAATGAAGTGTTTAATTAATATGAATTTGGTAGAGTTTAAGGGTATTTTTCTAATTTTTAGACCATTTTTCATAAATCCAAGTGTTATATTTATAGTGGGAGGTGTTAAGGTACGAGAAATCACATTAGCAATGTGAGATTTGAAAATTTTTAAGCAATGTGGGAAATCACCCGAAGGTGATTGCTACTTTGATTGGCATTTTGGGGTAAGAGCGTTTATCTGAATCATCAGCAGACTACCCCACTTTCATCTAGATGCAACTATTGGCACTTGTGGAGCTTTCCATATAAAGGGGCCAACATGACAGAGCAAGCAAATCTGGAGTCAGTCCTGACACTTACAGGAGTAGAGGTGGGCATCGTGGTTCACCAGCTGTGTTGACCCTAACTTTTCACCCTTGTGCAATCTCGGGTTTTTGTCAATTTAGCTTGGTATTAGTCCTTGAAGTTAACCTCGATAGTGCATACAGGCCTATTTGGCTTCCTCTAAGTGCTCTGGTGTATAAAGCACATTATAATTGATGGGGCCCACCATAATGTCTGGCGGGGCCCGCCATCCTTATCAGCTTTTTTTATGTATTCTGCACATACAGAACACATTTCATATTGCCTACATGAAACAGAGCACGTAGCATTATTTGCTAGGAAAAGACATTTGGTAGGGCCCACACATGAGACCCACAAGTGGGGCCCACCTGGTGAGGCCCACACAAATAGAACATCCCGATAACATCTTACAATGTCAAATAATGCTTATTTGATAAGCACAACACATGGTATGCAAGATCCTACGTTTTGGGTGTATAGCACTCTATGCTCAGAATAGGATGCTTGGTGGGGCCCACCACTCGGGGCCCACTTAACAGGGAGCCGTTTTACACAACACTCTAATATGTCAAATGACGTATATTTGACATAAGAAACAAGTTGCATTTCACCCGTGCGAGGTAAAATACGCCAAAGAAATGAGTTTAGTGCATAGCACTATGCGAGCACTATGCAAGAAAAAAAGACGTTTGGTGGGGCCCACCTTTTGGACCAAATCCGGAAAACTTTTCACTGTAAAATGTCTTAATATGTCAAATGATGCTTGTTTGACATGCGGAGTGCCTTACATTTTTCTCGTACAAGGCGGCGTGCATAGGGTGAAAATGTTATATGCACCGCATATAGCATGAAAAGACGTTTGGTTGAGAGCCTTCTCGAGACCAAATCTAATGTGCTCCGTATAGCATAACATCTTAGAATGTCAAATAATGCATATTTGACATGTGACACGCATTACATTTTACCCATATGAGGTGAAATACGCATAGGATGCATAGTATCATGCATGTACTATTTGAAAAGAAAAGACGTTTGGTCGGGAGCCTTCTCGGGACCAAATTTGAAGTACTTTTCATTGCATAATGCCTTAATATGTTGAATGATGCTTAGTTGACATATGGCTCACATCTCGTTTTGCTCGAGCGAGGCAAAACGAATAGGGGCAAAACGCTATATGCGCCGCATATAGCACTATACGCTCCGCATATAGCATAAAAAGACGTTTGGTCGAGAGCCTTCTCAGGACCAAACCCGATGTGAGCCATATTACAAAATGTCTTGGCACATAAAATGATGCTTATAGGGCATGGGGCGCACGTCCCGATGCAACCCCAATGGGCCCCACACGACGGTTCAAAAGGCTATGCGCGAAACATGTAGCACTACATGAAGCGCATATAGGCTATGTGGGGTGCACATAATTAATTAAATCCTTAGGATTCAGAGACAAATTGGCTCTAGTTAGGCTCCCTAAGCACGTTTGGAAGCAAGATCAAGAAGAAAAGCCTCTATTACAAGGTAATTTCTTCCATTTTTCTTCATTTTTTTCCATTCTGCTACTATTTTCGGGGTATATGCTGCGTATATACACTTATGTGCGCTACATGTAGCTCATGTGTGGTGCACATAGGCCTATATACTGTGCATATAGGCCCTAGATTTTAAAGAAAATGCCATTTTTCTTCCATTTTTTGCCAATTTTTTTACCTAATTTGGCTATTTTAGTAGCATTAAAGGCTCCTCTATGCCTCTAGTGTTCTGGATTTGCCATATACTTGTCAGATCTAAAATAATTTTAACCCTAAAATTATTTTTCTTATGTTGGATGCAAATCCACTAAGCAAAAACTCATTTTCAGGCTCTGATCTGCTTAGATCAGGGTTGGATCTCAGGTTTTTGCTGAAAAATCTTTGATTATCCTCTATTTTTCAAACTATGTGCACTACATATGCTATTACATATGCCACACATAGACTATGTGTGGTGCACATAGATCCCAGATTTCATAGAAACTCCTGTTTTTCACTCGATCCGCTTTGGATCTGATTTTTCCGACAACTCTAGTAGCTTGTCCATGCACTTTGGGTTCTGGATCTGTCAAGAATTGTCCAGATCTAATTGATTTTAGCCTTTAAAATTAATTATTCAATTTAATTGCTCAATTAAATGTTTGGATTGCAAAACGGAGGCCGATTCGTGTTCAAAATGAGGTACTATCTTCATTAAAGTTGTTTATTTTTGTCTGTAGATCGTTTATGTGTTGACAGATTTGATTTTCTTGTAGATCAACAAGTTTTGTGTGCCACATATCCATCTATGTGCACCACACACAGACTATGTGTGGCGCACATAAGTCTATATGCGGTGCATGTGCCTCATATTTTCCCAAAAAAAATAGTATTTTTCAACCATATTTCAACGTATTTTGACAAATCCAGTAACATTTGATGTTTGGTAGTAACTCAAGTGTATTGGATACATCATAAATTAATTACATTTAATTAATTTTGGCCTCAAAATTAATTTTCTACGATTAAACGCTATTTTAACTCATATAAATTCAGTTTTTGAAAGGATTGGATTTAAATTGGTTTAGTGGCTATCTCCAATAATTTTTATGTGATGTTAGCCCTCCCACTTAATTTTCCATAATCAAATAAAAATAATTTTATCTAACATTATTTTTATAAAAATTAATTTTCACGATTTGACTCGTGTTTATTCATGTGATTGTTGCCAAATAATTGCTGGATTTTGACCTTGGTTCATGCTTTCATATAGCATTGGACTAGGCAAATAAATCCTAAATTCATTTGCTACTAATGAATTTATTGTGTTTATTTTTGCATATTATTCATCGTGCATTTTTGGATCGTGTCGCCCAAAAAGAAAATTCACCCGGGGAGGAGGGGACGTTACTTAACGTCTCAATATGTATGTGAGGATATTTATGTAATATGATAGATTTATTATGGCTGTGTAATAATTTATCCCTATCTCTCATGTGTAATCCCCTAATTCCTCGATCCCTTTCACCGACCATTATTATTTTTCATTCGTGGATGATTTATATTTGCCTAAATATACATGTCATTCATGTCACATGCCATGTCACATGACACATCACACACTACTATACCATGCCATGCATATGCTATACCATAACATACTATATTTCATATGCTTATATGTATTAATACGCTAATACAATCCAATACACCAATACGCAATACAAATACGCGTAATTAACCAATATGCCATGCCACGTCACATCTCATATCATATGCCATGATATATACCATGTTGAATACCAATTCACATACGCATCACTATGCCATATCATGCATATGCCATGCCATTACATACACATATATTGCTACGTCATATCATGCATATGGTATGTCATTCACTTCATATATCATGCATATGGTATGTCATTCACTATGCCATGTCATACATATGCCATGTCATTTCATATATATACATTATGTCATGCCATGTATATGATATGTCATCTATCTCACATATCATGCATATGTCATGTCACCTACTTCACATGCCACGCATACACCATACATTCTATAACACCAACACGATCCCAAAAATGCTAAACGTATTACGTTATATGTGCTATTTGCCATGATTATATGCCAATATGTCATGCTAGGTTGCTATATCATGCATATGATATGTCATCTACATTCACATGCCATGTATATGCCATTTTATTTTATCGCTACTTCGTATGCCATGCATATGTCATGCCATCCAAATGTCATATAGCCTTATATATCATTCTACGTGCAACCTTGCAACGCTAAATCGTATGTCGTGTTGTGTGCTTACATATACGCTCATATGCTTGCCTGCTTAGGATAATTAATTCCAACTATAATGGTAAAATTGATTTTGGAAACTCATAGAAATAGATCTCCACCACCTGAACCCAATCTCTAAAGGGTTTAATTAGCACTCATGCTATAGGTCGGTTGGACCAATCCGGAACCATCCAGTGGTGACTCCCTTGCGACTCTTTCGATTCTGTATCATTCCTCAAGGTAGCCCCTCGGGAAGACTGCGCTTTCATTGTAAGTGCGGTCCCCGGTTCGTGAGCATCGCAAGCCTTGCTCTGGGCTCCGGCTGAAACCGGCGCTTATAAGCTGTTAGCAGTTCTTAAGGTGGTAGAACCTTAAAAACATCTCATGATGCCAGATCTGGTGCGACCCCATCGAGATTAGTGTCTGGCACCATGAACATGCCTCTTAGGTATGAGCATCCATTAGAATTTATTGAGGGTTAGCTAATATGGCCATAAAACTCATTGATCTATACTTATGATGAGATTGGTCACCTTTATGAGACATTCTTCCCAATGCCAACAAGGGATGAGATTGAGTTTAATCCATCAAACACCACTCATATGAGTATATATGGTTTGTACACCTTTGAATTCAGTGTCTTTACATGTGTTTGGCTTGTATAGGTGCCTCGAGATGCCATGGTTGATGCTACGAGGCTTCTGATAGGACTACACCACTATCATAGCTCTAAGATATTGGTGTCCAGGTAAGTACCTATTATGATTATGAGCATGATGCTAATGCATAGATATATAACTCATATGCCTACATGATTATGTTAATATAGACAAGTAGGCACTTGGAGTGTGAGGAGTGAGATTGCTATGCTCGGATGACTAAGTAGATGGGCAAGGAGATAGCTCAGCTGACAACGCATTTTGAGCATTACAACATCAAGGTCCCAGATAGTCCTAGTCCAGATGAGGATCAATTAGGCAATGATGATGCTTAGAGGAGACATGATGCTTAATTCTCATGTGCATAAGAGTAGCGCACCCCGGACGCGGGAGCGCTGCACGCTGTTCGGCGTGAGATGCCGTGGTGCTTGCTCTCAATGGCGCAATTCCATAGTTGATTGGTCTTTAACCTAGAAAGATCACGTCGAGGTTATTAATGGAGTCGCCACCTAGTTTGTTTTTGTCAATTCAATTGAAT
>CANYBF011976470.1:0-38793 GCA_948192965.1 Dalechampia spathulata
CATGGACTTCAATATATAGTTTAATACTCCAAGTAAAACAAGTTCATTTAAAACATTGTACTATATAATGAATAATGCCTTTATTAATGAAAATGTATAGTACAAATACACATGATGCTCTAGAGCATACACTAACACCTATTGCATAGGTTGTATGATTCACCTTGATCAATGAGAGGAATATCTTATTCTAACAATATCTATTAACCACTCTGTACATATTCATAATCATGTTCATATTATACATGTCATGTTCATATATAATTCATCTAATCTTCCGACACTATAACAATCATGCACATATGGTCCTATCTATGTTCTTAATTCATATATGTAACGTGTACAAATGATCATCTCTTACCATCACTTATATTCTATTGTCACATATACACTGATCTATAGTGGTACATAGACAAATATCAATAAGCACCACACATGTCATACATTAAGATAACAATCAATCATTATTACTCATGTACTTGTATATTAGTTATCGGTTATATACAGTACCACTCCAATCTATCTATACTCTTATGGAACCATTTTATTATAGGAACATCCCCCCTTTCTCTCCATGGCAATGGATCCCACCATTCAGCAGCAAGGACTTAGCTATACTTTTCATTTATCCTATAAGCACTAAACAACAGTTTCCTTTTGAGCTAAACCATAGCTCTGATACCATTATAACATGTCACACCCCGACTTGGTGTGCCATGCTCCCTTGTATGGTAGCTAATGATTTTCTTTTAGAGAGTCATTAGTTATTCTATAGGAGCATGTCACACCAAGTCAGAGTGTGACATTATATATTATTTTGAACACTCTGATGATTTCTATTCTCTCGTCAAAGGTTAAGTTAAATGCAATATGAAGAAGACAAAGACTATCATCTATGCCAATATTAACAATTTCTATGTGTGATGCATTAATATAAAAAATGTTGATATTCATGCATAATACCATCGAAATACACATCATAAATATAAAGTAAAGCCATTTTTCATTCCATTAAATTTTGAAGGGATTACATCATCATCAAAAAATATAGAAATAGGGATATCATCATCCTCATGTAAAAGTGTGTCAAAAGTGCTATGTACTAAGGTGGTGATGTCCTCGTAGATCTTTTGAAAAGTAGATCCCCCATATCTAAACTTTATAGCTTGGACTCTAGTACGACAACTGTAATAGGTTCTGATAGAGCCTAAACAAGTTGGACTATAGAAAGAGCAATTTCTCCATCTCAATAGAACTTAGCTATAGCCTTAGGTCATCTTTCTATTCAAGTAAACTATAGGGCTTTTGTGGTCTATGCAGGCTTTATTCCCCTATTCCAATAGCAACTTGAGGGGAACTCAAGAGGTATACTAAAATATGGTTCACCCAGTAGGTTAGCTTAGTTTACATGCCTTCAATAAGAAGGTCAAGCTTATTGTTATATGAAATGGTGATCCATGACCCATATAGGAAGTTTAGACCTAATTGGGAGGGCTCATTCTTGGTTAAGAAGATTTTATCTAAAGGAATTGTTTATATTTTCAATTTAAAGGGCAATGACTTTTTCAAACCTATCAACCTTGACCAATTAAAGAAAAATTATATCTAGAGCAAAGGGCAAAAATAAAGCTGAAAAATAAAGCAAAAGTCTAGTGAGTTGAAAACCTACAAAGGTGATACATGCAATAAGTTAAGAGAAAAAAATGCATGCTTGATCAGTTGAAAATCCACTTGGACTGCTCACATAAAAGTTAGAGCTCGTAAAGAAAAAATGGAGTGTCAAAAAAGTTGATTAGAAAATCTTGAAAGAGATCGACTGGCGATAGGAGTTAAGCCTGATGCATATTGGATCTTTTATATTAGTTTTAACATTTTCATGCAAATGTTTTAATTTCATTAATGCAAATGGAACACATGTTCATATACTTAGCCATAAGTAATACTAGTTACAAACATAAAACACATCTTTCTTTTATGCATACATTTTTTACCTAACAGTCTCTATAGAATAGAATATTAAGTGTGGTATAGCATCCACAGCTTGTAATCCAACTCAAAAAGTCTCTGCTAGCACAATCATATGATAAACCCAGGTCCCCTTTACATACTCTAGGAAGTAAGATAGTAGTCATCCTCTCTCAAACTTTAGTAGTAATCAAAGGATAGTCCATTTATGGTCAAACTAAGGATAAACTCTAGTAGGACTATAATGATCATAGGCTCTGAATCTAAGTAGTAGAATACAATTAATGTATGTTCTTATTGTTACATGATGAATGTGCCATCAAAGATAGGTCCACCTAACCTCACTCTCAAGGATAGCCCCCATCCACTTAACCTAAATGTTGAAAGTTAGCATCTTAGCCTTACTAAGGGTTTAACCTCTTCTGTTGGTGGTGCCAAAATCCTTAGCTTCTCTTGAAGCTATATCTGTAGAAGAAAAAGAAAAAAATAAAAAAATAAAAACAAAAGCTTGTTGAGTTAAGAAACTTGCAAAAGGCTTCTCAAGTAAAAATTAGAGTGACATACTGAGCTCAAAACCTAAGGAGGTAGTTTAAGTAAAAGTTTGGATCTAAAAAATCATAAGAGCCTGATGAGCTGAAAACCTCACAAGAGGTGACTCATGCAAAAATTAGAGCTAATATCAAACACCTTGATCAAGTATGGAATCACCTCTCCAATAAGTACTAACATAGTCACCATTATCATCATGCTATATTTGACTTCAAGGATAGCAGCAAACTCCTCGTACATCATATATAGTTCCACATGTCTAAACCAAAATACTTGTATCATCAGATACTAAAACTGAATCGCTACATGTAGAAAAGCAAAGTTGATGGAGATTTATTGATATGTTTTTAGATACTGGAGCTTGAACTCACTCGGTCAACCCCACTCAATATCGCCCTACTGGTCGGAGGTAGCACAAAAGGTAGATAATGGTTATTGGGTCATTGTGTTTTCCTAAAAGAAAGAATAGACAAGTTATGTTTCAGTAATGGAACAAAATACAAAATCATTCTTGCATAAGGATGAAAGAAGTAAACACATATGAATTTCACTAATAAATCTAGAAGGTACAGTGTTTGAGCTATTAAAAACATCCAAAATTTTGTACACCATAGCCCAAGTGTACTAAGCCTATCATCCATACTAGGATACACTTTTCTACACTACATAGTGTCTAAATACAAAAGCTACAAAGCTATGACACCATGCATATGGAATTAGATGTCATGTTTGCTATAGCTTATATCTGACATATCAAACTTGATCTCATCCCTCATCGACATTATGAAGGATGTCTCATATGGATGACCCAACTCATTATATGTGTAAATGAATGGAGGCCATATTAGTTAACCCTAAATGAAGTCTTGTGGACACTCATACCCAAGAGGTACATCAGGACTATCGGGCTTTGGTTTTAATGGTGTCATCCAGACACAATACTACATAACCTCTTCAAGGTGTTACCACCTTGAGAACTACTAATAACTGGTGAATTGTAGTGGCTGCCTCTACCACCAGATATGCAAGGTCTACCACTAGATCCTTTAGCTCTATCATGCTATCCTTTATATGTAGATAGCTCTATAGAGACCAATAGACATATCTGTATGAAGGTTTGATAATCCATCGATGACTTAAATAGGCACTCTCACCTAAGAATACTATTTAAAGCCATAACTGCCTTTGGGTTAGTATCAGCACAAGTTGCTTAAAACCATGCTCCATACATCCCTAGTCCTAGCTACTGGTCAATGATGAACTTGCCTGGATAGAAGAGCCAACACTTGGGGATCTCCAAAATCATATGGTGGTCATCCTTATGAGCTAAATTGATCATATACTTGGGCTATAGAACCATATTACCTAGGGATAGAGGTGAACCTATTCCAAACAACAATAACAATATTAGTCAATCAATCAGATGTTTGCATAGATATTATCTAAACTAGTTCTATTCAATTTTATGTTGATAAAATTGCTTTTCTTTTTCTCATCTCATCTTAAGTGAGATCATTAAGATGTTCTCTCAAATAATTCATGGAGTAGCTAGCTCTCCTATATAACATACACCATGCATGCATACATGGGAAGCCTAGTAGTGGCTTGCTTGGTATCTCAGGCTCTAGCAATAGCCCAAACTCATAAGCCATGATATACAAGATCAATACATAATTAGTGATAGACTCAACAGAAGTTATAATAATTTCAGAATTAGCAAAATATTACTCACCTCAACAACTTGCTAACAACCAATGAATCAATCTTTACATTATTAGCTATAGAGATCCAGCTCCTATATTAAGTAGGCCAACTTGATGATACCTTAATCTAGCCTGCCGATGATAGCTAGGTTATGCAAGACCCACAATATTGTCAAATGGATATTGTTCCTCATATCATTGAATAATGTACATCCCAGTACATACAAGAGAAAGTTATGGGTGTATAACTTAGTGGAGATCATCTTGTTAAGAATCTTCTCCATGAATGCCTTCCAAAGGTAATCATATGATATGTGTGCCTTCCTCTCACATGGGATGAGACACCCAATAGCTTGAAGATGGTGTCATACGGCTAGTACGATGATGTTAGCCTAACATTAAACTAGATTAATAATCTAATACACCGTAGCCTAGCAATCACAACGAAGATCCTAAGGGTGATAGTTATCTCTCCAACAAACAAATGGAAGGTATGCATAGAGTCTATCCATCTCACTATCTAGTGGTAATGATAAATCTACTACACCTCTTCTCCACACTTGTAAAGCAAGAGATGTTCTCCACACTTGTAAATTTTAATCCACTCTGTCATAGATCTCTCATGGTGGCTGTGAGTAGCACTCATAGACTCCTTGGATGCTGCTAGTTCTAACAATAGTCCTCTCCCTCTATAACAATTTTGGAATTTAGGATAAGCTTTTAGATTGAATTTATAGAATATAAATTGTAATTTTATCAAAAACTCATAAATTCATGCTTATGGACCCCTAAACCTTTATAAAGAAGCCTTTCCTTCTCAAAATTACCAAAAACTTTATATTTTCCCTACATTTAGCCTACTATATATGGTATATATAGCCCTATGTGTGCCATACATAGGCTAGGTACTATGCACATAATGCTATATGTTAAGTATATAGTTCAAACCTATTCAAAAATTATATATTTTTCATGAACCATCATGATAAATCCCTTATTTCTCATACCTAACCTTAGGTAATTACCATTTCATGCTTAAGCGAGTCAAAAACACAAAATTCTAACATTGGTAAAACCTAAAAAATTAAGCTGAAACATGAAAAACTCACCCTTTTTTTAGGGGGGTGGGGCTTAGGACCTATATGAGTCTATGACAAATGTCTTAATAATTGAATTATCATAAGAAGCTCTATAGTAAACATCATGAGTCGTATACTCAATTAGAGTGTAGCTTAGGATGACAGCCGGGTCTTGTTATATTGCTTAATCTTAATTCCTGTCATTTAATGCTAGGATGAAGATTTTAGCATTTAGGTTGAGAGGGAATTAAAGTTTAAAGAGTGAAACAAGTGATTTTCAAAATAGAAGTCTCTCCTCTTATAAATTTCAAGTTATGTGTGTGGCTTATATATAAACTTACTTTACACGTTCCTTTTTAATGCTAATGTGCACCGACCTTTAAGGATCCCTGCTAATATGCTTTAACCTCTTATGGAGATTCACTTAATGAATCAACCTTTTCATAAAAATTTTAGAATTTTTAGAGCTCATTTTCCTAATGGTGTTTAATTTTCACAACTCATAACGTCTGAAAAATCTAAAAAATTAGTCAGATATTAATAGACTGATGTTCAAAAATTTAGGAATTTTTTCAAAACCATTTTAATTTCAATCTAACTGTTAGATTATATTTTTATGTCTGGTATAGATAAGAGATTGATCCTATAAATAATCAATTTTAGTCAAACCTTTGACTATTTGTCAAGCCATTGACCAAGAAGTGTCAAATTCTATTAGTGAATCCTAAATACCAACTTTAAAGATATGACACACATTTATGAAGGTGCGAGCATTGGTCTAGTAGTTAATCACCCTAATCCAACAATTATTGAACTAGTAATTATTCATCTTTGATCCAACAGTTGATCACCCTGATCTAGCAATTGACCATCCCGATCTTGTAGTTAACTAATCGATCTAACAATGATTATCAAATCAAGTAATTGATTCATAAATCCTTGTAGTAGACATCTAAACTCAAATTTTAGGTGATTTTTAAGCCTCGTAACAAAGCCATTAGTCCAGTAGTTAACCATGATCATCATTGATTGCATCACTAGAGCACCAGGCTCTTAGTGATAAAATTGGATCCCAAGCTTCAACATGAGCATGACTTCATAATCAATGATGATCATCTCACCTAAACATTGAGCTTCTAGTCATAAAATTAGATCTCAAGCCTTAGCATGAACATAACATATTGGTCAACATTGATAATCATATGAACATCATACTTCTAATGGCAGCATTGTATCATAAGTCTCAAAATCCCCATGGAGTCAGTTTTAATTTTCCATAGACTTGCAAGCCTCGATATAAGTATTACTTTTTGATCACTTACTTGAGCATCAAGTTCCTAGTTGCTACACTAGATTGTAAGCCTTGATATGAGAATCCTTAGTGAGTTACATGTACTCTTAAGTTGATAACTCTTAATTCCCCAATGAAGTAATAAGCCTCAACATGAGAACTCTATAAGCCTCAATACAAGCACTTTACAAGTCTTAGCAAAAGCATTCTACAAGCCTTGGCATGAACACTCTACAAGCCTTAACATAATCATTCTGTAAGCCTTAGTATGAGCATTTTATAATCCTTAATATGACCATTATGCAAACTTTAGCATGAGTATCGATCAAGTATCATCTTTGCCTTAAGGTGAAAACTCATGATGTGATTAGGTCTCATTTTGATGACTTTCACCTGTATCACTTAAAAATGATCCTAATTAAAGGGTCAAATATTGACCTAAAATTTCACATATACACTACATTCCTAAATTTTCTTTGATATGGCTTGGTATAGGTCTCTATTATTGATCTTAAGTTGCATACATGCATTTTAGCCTCCCATGAGTGCTCTAGACAAGAAAAGCATATTACATTTTACTTATGGAAGGTAAAGCACATGACATGTATTTTTTGATGTGTGGAGCACATAATGCTACATGCTTCACATATTCAATTGAAATGCATATGGCGCATGACCTTTTCCCATGCAAATCTACATGCTCCATATATTACCATGCTATTTTCATATAAATGAGGACCAAAGAGCATAAGGCATACATCTTTAGCTGGTCTGAGTATGGGGTGCACATAAGGTGTTTTTCCTTGATTTTTTTTGCATATATTGCTACTTGTTGCACATATAGCATGTTTTTGTACTATATGATGCACATATAGCACTAAACTTCTACATTGCTAATGCATTTCTTGTAAATCCTAACCCTTATCTATAAATGCAACCTGTATATTTGTGTAAAAGAGGTTTGAATTTTGCTAATTATGGGTAAACTCTTCCAAAATCACTTCTTATTGAATTCAACACTTAATTAAGTTCTTAATTAGGCTTTAAAGACTAATTATCCTCACTTAAATCTCTAATCAAATTTTAGAATCAAGATTGAGGCTTAACCATCTTTGGTGAGTATTGGAATGCTTCTTCCTCCTCTTTTCTCTTGATTTTATTAATGGATTTTATGATTTTGCTTTGATTTATGCTTGATTGACTTCAATCATGAATGTAAAAGTAGTATTCTTAGCTCTCATATAGCTAGAATGATCTATAATAGTCATATATTTGCTTGCTTTTACAATTTGATTTATGTTTTTGCTTAAATACTAATTTTTCTTCTTTTTAGGAAGCTATGTGTAGTGCATATCACTGTGAAGGTGGCACACATCATTGTATATATTGCACATATAGCCTTCTTTTTAAATACATGTTACACATATCATGCTATATATTATATATATAGCAGTCAATTTTTCATAGATTCATGATTTATCACTCATTTTTGCTTTTTTTTATGTTAATCAATGTTCTCAGTAGCATTGCTTCAAATGATTTGAATTCATCAAACATTGCTTCAATTTAATTAATTTGGCTTTAAAATTAATTTTCAAGTAAAATACCACTTTTAATTTGATTTTAATTAGACTTTGACATGATTAAGCTCAAATTAGATGTTAAATCATTTCTAATTGATTTGTTATGATATTGAAATCTTCTAAATTTGATTATCATGATCATTTTATTGATTTTGCCTAAAATCAATTTTTTTGCTTTATTCTTCAATTAAATACCATTTTAAATTATCATTTATCACATGGCATGTCTTGACCAGATTTGGATGTTAACTTATGCTCAAGTGATGTATGATGATCTCGAGATCTTCCAATTTGAGTCTTTAATTGGTTTTTACTTAAAGGCCAATTTTCAATTAGTTTTTAATTAATTTTCACTTGATTTTCAAATTTAATGCCATTTATTTTATTTTCCATGCTATTTGGATGATCAAGTGTGGATTGAGAGATAAATCAAGCCTAAATAACTTGCTAAGTATAAGTTTAGGAGCTCTTGGTTATGACATTTACATGATCTAAATCGTGTTTATTACATTTTTCATGAATGTTATCATCATATTCAGTGGACCTTAACCTATGATTCATGCTTGTTCATAACATCAGAATTGTCAACTACGCTCTACATTTCTCTTTATTGCCTAACATTTATTGTTTATATTTTTCCTTTATTCTTTTTGGCTCATACTACCCGAGACCCATTTTTCTTTTCCCCGAGTGGAGAAGATGTCACTTAATATCTAGAATTTTTGTATCATGAAAGATCTTTTGTAATAGAATAGGCCTCTATTTTATTCTCTTTAGCATGTATGTTTAGCATTATTCATAATGTGTCATCTATCTCTTTATTTCCTTTTTATGGGCTATTATCTCTTTTTACAAATATGTTTTATTATTATGATCTCATGTGATATCTATCATGATTGTTGCCATGTGATGTTATGTACTATATTCATGCCTATCATTATCCATGCACCTACCGAGGCCAATTAACCTGTTAAGATGGTAAAATTGAACTTGAAACTCTAAAAAAATATATCTTCACCACTCAAACCTATCTTTGAAGCATTTAACTTAGCAATCATCTTATGGATAGATTGAACCAAATTTTGGAAGCATCTAATGGCAATTCCATCTTTCAATCTCTAGTGGGTCTGTATCATTCTTCGAGGGAGTCCCTCAAGAATATTGCACTTTTTGCTCCAAGTAGGCCTCGATGTCATATGTCGTAAGCCTTGCTCTAGGTCATCGCAAAAGCCCTGCCCACATTAGACTAATCATGTAAAGTAATAATAATCATAATTAATTATTATATTTAATAAAGAAATAAGCAAAATAAATTGATTTTTAGATAAAAATCAATAAATTTACATCATGAGACTTGAAATCGGTAGACTCCAACATCATTATGAGTTAATTGGAGGTAAGTAAACAACCAAATTCCAATGATGTCATATCCATTATTTTTATATAGTTATTTATGACTACATAAAAATAATTAACTAAGGGGATGTATATTGATGTGATTATGTATGTGGATTTGTTATGTTAAATAAGTGATATTCTAATTAATTATCTAAGAAACTTGAAAGATGTTAGCTAAGAATTAATGGAAGGGAATCATGAAATGATTTAAACAAACTAAGAAATATTAAATATTTGGTATAACTTGTTCACATATTATAAAATTCCATAATAGTTAGATTTTCACTTAAATGTAAATTCTATTGAGGATCTTATGAATAATTAACATAGGATGTTAATTAAATGAACACATCCATACACCAAGTCATGATAATCATTGCATTTATTTCTTTGTTCATAGAGTTTACTTATAATAAACATGGTTTATGTTAATGCTTAAATAGAATTAGTATGATGAGTTAAGGAAGTTAAAGATAATTTGTCACATTCAACATTTATGCAGATTTAATTATACTTACATGTATAATAGTTGCTATGTTTATATTAAATTGTGTGTGATAATTATCAAGTCATAAAATATGAATTATTAATTGAACAAAGGAGTGTAAATACTTAAATGGTAATAAATAGGATATATTTAATTGTAATAATAATAATAAAATATATGAAATATCTTGCAAATAAATATAGGTTATTTCTAATTAGTGTAGAGATATTTTGATTTATTATTCGATTATATATATATATATATATATATATATATATTAAATTAGAGAATATGTTGATTAAATATTGGTTTAATATGTAAATATGAAATGTACATTCGATTGGAGATGATATTATCAATTTATATATATATATATAATTTGATAATGAGTTATAAATAAATTACAAATGGATGACAACTTAGATGAATTAATTGGTTATGCTAAACAAAAGTTAACCACTTTATTGTGCTTAACAAATGAATCAATAATGCAAAGTTATAAAACAAAATAATCTTTTTATAGCTTATGATATTCTTCAATTAATAGTTTATGATTTTGATTATTAATTATAGAAAAGCATAAATATCAAATTGATGGTTTGTTACATAAATTGGGGTGCATGTTAAATAATTATTAAGTGATAAAATAATATTATTGTTGACCCTGACTTTTCACCTATGCACGTAATCTCGGGTTTCATTGATTTGGCTCGGAATCAGTCCCCGGAGTCAATCTTAATTTATGTATATGCATTTTAACTTCCTCTGAGTATTCTAGGCATCCAGAATACCTTACATTTTGCTTGTACAAGGCAAAATGCATAAACAGAATGAACTTAGCACATAGCACTATGTGTAAGAAAAAGATGTTCGGTGGGGTCCACCTTCCGGGCCAAGCCCGATGTACTTCGTATAGTACATCATCTTACATTGTCAAATAATGCTTATTTGACATGTGAAACATGTTGCATTTTGCCCGTACAAGGCAAAAAGCATAAGCAGAACACACTCATCACATAACACTATGTGGCGAAAAAAGACGTTTGGTGGGGCCCACTTTTCGGACTAAGTCCGGAGTGGTTCTCATAGCACAACATCTTAGAATGTCAAATGATGCTTATTTGACATACGATGTGCATCCCATTTCACCCGTGCAACGCCAAACGTATAGGTACAAAATGCTATATGCGTAGCATATAGCACTATGTGCTATGCATGTAGCAAAATAAGACGTTTGGTAGGGCCTACTTTTGAGGCCAAATATGATGTGCTCCGCATAGCACAACATCTTAGATTGTTAAATGACACTTATTTGACATACGGTGCATATCCCATTTCGCCCATGCGATGCAAAATGCTATATGCGTAGCATATAGCACTGTGCTACGCATGTTGCAAAATAAGACATTTGGTAGAGCCCACTTTTGAGGCTAAATTTGATGTGCTTCGTATAGCACAACATCTTAGAATGTTAAATGATTCTTATCTGACATACGGTACGCATTCCATTTAGCCTGTGCGATGCAAAACGCATAGGGACAAAATGCTATGTGCGTAGTATATAGCACTATGTGTTACACATGTAGCAAAATAAGACATTTGGTGGGGCCCACTTTTGAGGCCAAATCTGATATGCTCCACATAGAACAACATCTTAGAATGTCAAATGATGCTTATTTGACATACGATGATCATCTTGTTTCACCCATGTGATGCAAAATGCATAGGGGAAAAATGCTATATGCGTAGCATATAGCACTATGTGCTACACATGTAGCAAAATAAGATGTTTGGTGGGGCCCACTTTTCAGGGCCAAATCTGATGTGCTCTACATAGCACAATGTCTTAGAATGTCAAATGATACTTATTTGACATACGGTGCGCATCACGTTTCGCTCGAGCGAGGAAAAACGCATAGGGGAAAAATGCAATGTTTTAGGACATGAAATGATGCTTATTGGGCATGGGGCGCACATCCCGATGTGGCCACAATAGGCCCCATGTGATGGGTCAAAATGCTATGTGCGTAGCGCATAGCACTACATGCTATGCATATAGGCTATGTATGGTGCACATAGCACTATGTGTGGCACACACAACCTATAAATTTTCAATTTTCAGATTCAAAATTACATTTTTGCCAAACCCTAATTTCCCTCTATAAATATAGAGCTTAGGTTCAGCAAAAAGGAGTCCAAAAAATTACTAAAAGCAAGCCAAAACTCTGTTAAAATCATTCCTCACTTAATTAAACACTTAATTAAGTAAATTGCTTAAGATTTAGAGACCAATTAACACTAGTTAGGCTCCATAAGCACGTTTGGAAGCAAGACTTTTAAGAAAAACCTACTGTCATAAGGTAAATCTTCATTTTTCTTCCATTTTATTCCGAATTTTACTAAAATTCTTTAATTTTTGGCTTGATTTTATGTTGATTGGCTTCAATCATGTTTGTTTTTGATTACTAATGCTATTTTATAATCAAAACTATGCAAACCTAGTTTCGATCTGCTTAGATCCTAGCTATATCTTGCATTTTTGTAAAAATCCTTCATTCTACCATTATTTTTAGGGGTATATATTGCACATATACACCTATGTGCACCACAACTATGCCAAAAAATGCATATTTTCTTCAGTTTTCACTCGATTTCTTCCTCGATCTAATGAATTTAGCTTCATCAGAGGCTTTTCCATGCCTCTGGTGTTCTAGATCTATCATATATTCTTCAAATCTAATTAATTTTTAGCCTTGAAAATTAATTTTTGAGTTAGATGTTCATCTACGGGTCAAAAATGCATTTTCCACTTTAGATCTGCTCAGATCTGACCCGGATCTCGGGTTTTTGCTGAAAAACCTCATTTTCTTCTATTTTCTCTGCTATGTGCACCACACCTTCATCTATGTGCACCACACACAACCTATGTGTGGCGTACATAGGTCTATGTGCTACGCACATAGGCCTCTATTTTCTCCAGATAATCAATTTTCGCTTCCATTTTCACTCGTTTCTACTTCTAATCTGATGTTTCCAGCAACATTAATGGCTTCTCCATAGTCTTAATGTTTTGGATCTATCAAATATTATCCAAATCTAATTAATTTTAGCTTTAAAATTAATTATTCAAGTTAAATGCGCATTTATTTGTTTGATTTGCAATTCGGAGGCCGATTCGTGCTTAAAATGAGGTATTGTCTTCATTAAACTTGCTGGGATTTGTCTATAGATCGTGTTTATGCTAATAAATTTGATTTTATTACAGATTCACTCCCTATGTGCATCACACGTCATGGTATGTGTTCCCTAGAAAATTTTTGAAAAATCATATTTTTCAATCATTTTTCAACCCGATTTGATAATTCCAGTGGCATTTGATGTTTCACAGTAACTCAAGTGTATTGGATCTATCATAAATTAATTACATTTAATTAATTTTGGCCTCAAAATTAATTTTTAATGATTAAATGCTTATTTAACTTGTATAAATATGATTTTTGATAGGATTGGATTCAAATTGGTTGGGTTGCTATCTCCAATTGTTTCATGTGATGTTGGTAATTTTCATTTGATTTTCCATGATCAACCAAAAAAAATTTTGCTTAAAATTATTTTTATTTATTTAATTTTCATGATCTGGCTTGTGTTAAGTCGCATGATTGTTGCCATACAATTAGTGGGATTTTGACTCTTGGTTCGTGCTTTCATATGGCATTGGACTTGTTAAACAAATCCTAAATTCATTTGCTACTAATGAATTTATTGTGTTTATTTTGTATTTATCACTTGTACATTTTTAGCTCATGCTATTCGAGGCGGAAAAATACCCAAGGAGGAGGGGGTGTTACTTAACACCCTAAAAATGTTGTATGCATGGATATTTGTGTAATAGGATAGAATTATTCATTATTTTGTAATAATTCCCCTAAAATCCCGTGTGTACCCCTATTTCCTCGACTCCCTTTCACCAGCCTTTATTATTTTTCATTCGTGGATGGTTTATTATATTTGCTATGATATATATGCCATATCATGTCATATGCTATATCACATACCACATCCACACACTTCTATGCCATGCCATGCATATGTCATTCCATAACATAATTATCTTGTATGCCAATACAATCCAAATATGGCAATATGCAATGCAATACGTGCAATTTGCCATGTTATCTGCCAATATGCCATGCCATGCCATATTACATGCTACCATGCTAATTCATCATAGCATATGTCATTATGCTATGTCATATGTCATTATACCATGCCACGCCGTATGCTATACCATATGCCATGTCGTATGCCATGCCAAATGCCAATTCACCCATGCATCACTATGCCATGTCATGCATATGCCATATCATTTTACTATACCATGAATTATTATGTCATGTCATGTGTATGCCATGTCATTTTAATATGTCATCATGTCACATGTCATGCATATGCCATGCCATCCAAATGTCATATAGCATTATATGCCATTCTACGTTGAACCGTGCAACGCCAAATCGCATGTCACCCTGTGTGCTTACATATACGCTCGTATGCTTGCTTGCTTAAGACAATTAACTCCAACTATAATGGTAAAATTGATTTTGAAAACTCATAGAAATAGATCTTCACCACCCGAACCCAATCTTTGGAGGGTTTAACTAGCACTCATGTTATGGGTTGGTTGGACCAATCCAGAACCATCCGGTGGTGACTCCCTTGCGACTCTTTTGAGTTTGTATCATTCCTCGAGGTAGCCTCTCAGGAAGACTATGCTTTCACTCCAAGTGCGGTCCTCGGTCCATGAGCTTTACAAGCCTCGCTTTGGGTGGTCAGCAGAAACAGGCACTCGTAGTAGCGACTCCACTGGGGACATCACGACAAAATAGTGGTGGCATCTAAGAGTTTCCATATCAATTTTCCCATCATAGCTGGATTAATTGTATGCATCACAACACCAGTCCATGTTTGCATACACCACATAACCTCTTGTATCAAGCCGGTGATTATGGGTAAGTGAGTACCTTGGACTCCATTCGACTCCTTGGAAAAGTGAATCTGCCTTCACCACTCACTACACTATATTGATAACTATCGATGATTCTTGATGGATAGACGTAAGGTATAGTCCTATATCAATGATTCCATTTGGTTGGATAGGTTGTGGATAACATGGCGGGGGACCTTAGCCTATTCTCAAAACCAGACTAAAAGCCCATGTAGTAAGCTTAACAACATTCCAAACTAGGACCCTTATTGCATGCTATATGGATCTTTGCCCTATCATGTCAGTGGATTTGCATAGACTCGGCCTGTTTCCCTCCTTTGTATTACTCTGCTATGAGTTAGAATCCTTTCACGATTCTGTATGGTTGCACAACCTCATGCCTATTCCACGAGCGTACTTTTATCATAACAATATGATCTGGCCGTATTGCTCTACTAAGAGTCAAAATCCTTTCATGATTTGGTATGGTTGCACAACCTCACGCCTATTCCACGGGCATACTCTTATCATAACAATATGATAATGCCCATATCGCTCTGCTAAGGGTCAAAATCCTTTCAAGATTTCGTATGGTTACATAACCTCATGTCTATTCCATGGGCATACTCTTATCATAACAATATGATCATGCCCATATTGCTCTGCTAAGAGTCAGAATCCTTTCATGATTCCGTATGGTTGCACAAACTCATGCCTATTCCATGGGCATACTCTTATCATAACAATATGATCATGGTTGTATTGCTCTGCTAAGGGTCAGAATCCTTTCATGATTTCATATGGTTACATAACCTCATGCCTATTCCATGGGCATGCTCTTATCATAACAATATGATCATGCCCGTATTGCTCTGCTAAGAGTCAGAATCCTTTCATGATTCCGTATGGTTGTATAACCTCATGCTTATTCCATGGGCATACTCTTATCATAACAATATGATCATGCCTATATTACTCTGCTAAGAGTTAGAATCCTTTCATGATTCCGTATGGTTGCAAAACCTCATGCCAATTCTATCGGCATTCACTTATCATAGCAATATGACTAGGTCAAAATGCTATCGGGTTTTAGTCATAATCCTTTATATGATTGAGCAATGATGAAACCTTTGCTTGCTTTATTGAGAGAATCATACCTCAAGTTCCCAGTGTAACTCTGAGCTAATATTCTACCTAGGACATGAGATATTGAATTGATAAATTCTCATGGAGGTATAGGGGTGGCAGGGAGTGCTGCTATGTGCTATGTGTTCGCTAACCATTTTGTGTTTTCTGTACAACATGCTATTGACCCTGACTTTTCACCCTTGTGCAATCTCATGCTTTTATCAATTAGGCTCGGTATCAGTCCCCGATGTCAACCTCGATAGTGCATATAGGATTATTTGGCTCCCTCTGAGCACTCTAGGTGTACAAAGCACATTGCAGTTTGTGGGGCCCACCATGATGTTTAGTAGGGCCCACCGTTCTTGTCAGCTTCCTCTGAGTGTTCTGGACATGCAGAGCACATTGAGTGCATAGCATTGTGCACACAGTGCTTAAGTTGAAGGATATCCCATGGGACTCACATACGGGACCTATAAGTGGGGCCCACTTAGTGGGGCCCACATAAATAGAACATGCCGATAACGTCTTACAATGTCAAATAATGCTTATTTGACATGCAGAACACATAGCATGCAAAATCCTATATTTTGGGCATATAGCACTATATGCCCAAAATAGGATGCTTAGTGGGGCCCACCACCCGGGGCCTACCTAACAAGGAGCCGTTTTACACAATGCTCTAATATGTCAAATGACGTTTATTTGATATAAGAAACACATTGCATTTGACCCGTGCGAGGTGAAATACACAAGCAAAATGGATTTAATCCATAGCATTATGCGCATACTATCCAAGAAAAAAAGGCGTTTGGTGGGGCCCACCTTCCGGACCAAATCTGGAAAACTTTTCATTGCACAATGCCTTAGTATGTCAAATGATACTTATTTAACATATGGCTCACATCCCATTTTGCCCGAGCGAGGCAAAATGAATAGGGGCAAAACGCTATATGCGTCGCATATAGCATTATATGCTACACATATAGCATAAAAAGACGTTTGGTCAGGAGCCTTCTTGGGACCAAACGAGGATATGAGCCATATTGCACAACGTCTTGGCATACAAAATGATGCTTATGGGGCACGGGGCACATGTCCCGATGCTATCCCAATGGACCCCACGCGATGGGTCAAAATACTATATGCGCAGCATGTAGCACTACATGCTGTGCACATAGGCTATGTGTGGCGCACATAGCCTTATGTGTGGGGCACATAGCCTTAAAATTTTCAAATCTAGACCAAAAATTACAATTTTGCCAAACCCTTATTTGGCTCTATAAATATAGAGCTTGGGGTTCAGTTTTAGGGGTCTGAAATTTGCTCTAAGAGCAGCCAAAACTGTGCCAAAATATTTTCAAAAATTAATTAAGCACTTAGTTAATTAATTGCTTAGGTTTATAGACTAATTAATCTTAGTTAGGCTCTCTAAGCATGTTTGGAAGGAAGATTGTTGAAGAAAACCTACTGTGCTCGTGTCACCCGAGGAGAAAATTCACTAGAGGAGGAGGGGACATTACTTAACATCTCAAAAATTATGTATGCATGGAGAATTTTATAATAGGATAGAATTATTATTTGTTTTGTAATAATTCCTCTAAATCCCGTGTCTATCCCCTATTTCCTTCGATCCCTTTCACCAACCATTATTATTTTTGCTCGTGTATGGTTTATTATATTTGACTAAATATATATATGCCATGTCACATGCCATGTAACATGCCACATCACACACTTCTATGACATGCCATAACATTTATTACCATATACCATTATATATCACAAACATGCAAATATGCAATACAATACGTGATGCAATACACATAACTTGTTATATTATATGCCATGACATGCCATATCACATGCTATCATGATGTCATATGCCATTATGCCATGCCATGTCAAATGCCAATTCACATACACATCACTATACCATGTCACGCATATGCCATGTCATTATACTATGTCATATCATGCATATGGTATGTCATCCACTATGTCATATCATGCATATGGTATGTCATCCACTATGTCATATCATGCATATGGTATGCCATCCACTTCACATATCATTCATATAGCCATACATTATCTCATATGTCATGCATATGATATGTCATCCACTTCATATGTCATGCATATGCCATGTTACCCACTCAACATGTCATGTATATGATATGTCATACATCATTTAACATATCATGCACATGATATGTAACACACCATTCCACATGTCATGCATATGATATGTCATATATGTCATCTTATATATCATGCATATGATATATCATTCATTTTCACATGCCATGCATATGGTATGTCATCCTCCCTATATGCCATGCATATGTCATGTTATATGCCATCTCACATATCATGCATATGATATACCATTCATTTCACATGCTATGAATATGCCATGTCATCTATCTCACACATCATGCATATGCCATGCCACTCACTTTATATACCATGCATACATCATATATTCTATAATGCCAATACGATCCAAAAATGCTAACGTATTATGATATACGTGCTATTTATCATGATTATATGCTTATATATCATGCTAAATTGTGATGTCATGCATATGATATGTCATTCACATTCACATATCATGCATATGCCATGTTATTTTATCGCTACTTCCCATGTCATGCATATACCATGCCATCAAAATGCCATATAGCATTATATGCCATTCTACGTGCAATCGTGCAATGCCAAATCGCATGTCATGCTATGTGCTTACATATATGCTAGTATGCTTGCCTGCTTAGGATAATTAATTCCAATTGTAATGGTAAAATCAATTTTGGAAACTCATAGAAATAGATCTCCACCACCCAAACCCAATCTCTGAAAGGTTTAACTAGCACTCATGCTATGGGTCGGTTGGACCAATCCGGAACCATCTGATGGTGACTCCCTTACAACTCTTTTGAGTCTGTATCATTCCTCAGGGGAACCCCTCAAGAAGACTGCACTTTTGCTCTAAGTACGGTCCTCGATCCGTGAGCATCGCAAGCCTCGCTCTGGGCTCCAGCAGAAACCGGTGCTCACACACGCATACATGCATACTCATGAAATCTTCTAACAGATTTTCTTTTACAGCAATAACGCAGGATGTTTCCTAGCATAGGTCATGCATACATTGTACGTGATGCATCATGTACATCCTAGGCATACACATGCTAACCCACTTTGTTACGCAACCATAACCTCACATGTTTCCTAGCATAGGTCATGCATACATCCTATGTGTCGCATCACATGCACCACATACAACCACATATGCATATTCATGCATCCATGCTAACTCTTTCTGTCATGTGCAAACCATGTCAAACTCTCAGTATGCCAGAAATGTTACATCATCATCTAACCCTCCTGCCTCGATACTAGATGAGGCCACACTTACTGTGGTTTAGAAGCTCATTGACTAATCTGTGGCTAAGCTCCTAAATGATGACTTCAAGGCCCTTCTGCAACAGTAGATCTGGGAGGCTCTCAGTCCTGGTGACTTCATCACCTCACCAGCTCCTATCAAGGAAAAGGGAAAACGCATTAACCTGTATGACATGGAGGCTAATGATGATGTCTCACTCCATATGCATGATTTTTGGAAATCTGAGACCACTGTCTTGGAACAAAAGATAGAACAGCTGTAGACTATCATGAAGACCAAAGGCATGGGGTCTGATATGGACTTTGATGAGTTCTCCGTTCGAGCTATCAAGGGGCTACTTGCCAAGTTCAAGCTCCCTGAAGTTCCTAAGTACAGCGGAGTTGGGGATCAGAAGAACCATCTGAAGACTTACACCATGATGATGAGTACTACAGACCTATCAGATGATCAGATAGTCTGACTCTTCTTCATCTCACTAGAAGGACTAGTGCTAGCCTGGTATCATAGTCTGAACAAGGCGACCACGATTGAGTGGAAGCCTCTTTGTACTGCCTTTTGTAAACAATACAGGTTCAAATCTCGATTTGATGTAACTTTGATGGATTTGGAAATGGTTAAGCAAAAAACCAATGAGTCTTTCATGGATTATTTCAGTCGCTGGATGGACAAAGTAGCATTGGTTAGACAGAAGCCATCTGAATCTGACATGATCAACAAGCTTATTATGGGGTCACTGCCACTCTATTAGGATAAGCGGAAGTATCAGACATTCCACACCTTTGAGGACATCTACTCTGTTGGCTAATGGATAGAACAGACTGAGGGTAAGAAAAAGGATCCTTCCTTCATGAAACCTAAAACCACCACTTACACCCAAACACAACAAAAACCTCATTACATCAACGCCCTGCAAACACCAAACCCCATACTCCGAAACACTACCCCATCATGGAGGTTCTCAGATCTTGGAATGCCACTTTCCAAGGTTTTTGGGCATCTCCTCAAAGCCAAGCTCATCAAGCCACTAGAGCAAAACTTCAAAACACCACCCCCAGCCTCAGTGGATACCAAAACTTATTGCCACTATCACTAGCATCATGGCCATAACACTGATGACTGTTGATCCCTCAGACTAGTCATTTAGAACCTCATTGACTCTAGTGAGATCAAAGACTCTGAGAAATCCAAACCATCAACCAAGATAAACCCATTTCCTAACCACCACAAAGCCAATCGTACTTACATGCTCCAATTAGGGTTACTAGAATCCCTAGTTCTTAACTCCTTTTCTCCCCTCGACAGAGAGGAGGTTACTAAACTACCTACCATTACCTTTTAACCCGACGGTGGGTTCGATATTGGTGCCATTGACATATGGTACGCCATTTCAGAGGATGAGTCTACGGTCACTCAGGATTCTTCTAAATCTGAACCATCAGAGAAGCAAGCTTCTAAGAAAGGAAATTCGGGCAAGACTTCTAAGGCAACTAAGCTACTACCAAAATCGCCCAAGTAGCAAAAAGGGTTAAGTGCTAATAAGATGTCCTCTCGGGTCCGTAACATGACTCAAAGTGGTAAAGTATTCACTCCTCTAAATCTTGGGAAGAGGCCAGAAGCTCCTAAAAGCTGATCAAGGCTAGACCCGCTAGGGATGAGGCTGGTCCAAGCAATGTTCCTGCTCCACAACCAGCTGATCAGGCTGCTTAGCCTGATAATGTTACTGTTAAATAGCTGAAGAAGACCCAAGCTAACATTAGCATTTGGGACTTGGTGCTATCCTCCCAGCAATATCGACAAGCTGTCGTCAAAGCACTCTCAAGCATGAGAATCTCTCCATCCGCTTCTACCTTTAGCATGAAGAGTCAGCTGGTAAACTAGAAATTACCATCCAACATGATCACTTTCTCTGATACGGATCTACCGACTGAGGGTATCCGCCACAACAAAGCACTCTTCATTAGGGTGAATATCATGAACTTCTCCACTCCCTACATCATGGTGGATGATGGTTCAGGTATCAATGTCTACCCGTTCAAGGTGCTGCCCAAGCTTGGGGTTCAAATTTCAGACTTGAAGCCATGCAAGACTTCATTAGAGCATATGATAAGTCTAAAAGGGAGGTTACTGGTACCTTCACTACTACTGTCATTATCGGGCCAATTAAATTAGTGGTGAAGTTTATAATTCTTAATATACCGGTGTCATTTACTTTGCTGTTGGGCTGACCGTGGTTCCATCCCATAGGAGGTGTGCCATCCACCTTGCACCAGAAGATCAAGTTTCCACATAATGAGGGTGTGGTTACCATCGCTGCTGATGATGAGGTTGCTTTAGCCTGCATCAGGGAAGATGTCCCTCTCATGACTGGTTTTCAGATCGCTACCATTGGAGAACCTGAATCATACTTGTACCAACGAGTCCCGTTGTGGAGAGGATAATGCAAATGATGAACTTTATGCCTCGTAGACGTTTAGACCGGTACCAGCAGGGTTCAATAGAGTTTGACATTCCTACAACCATGTAGGAAGAAAGGTACTACATTGGGTTTGATCCCTACACTTTGAATAAGCCAGAAGAGTGCAAGATGGTCATCTTCATACAAGAGGAGACACAGCATGATCATCCCACTGAGTTGCCTAATTTGGATGACTTCTTTGATCAACAGTTCACCATTTTTGGTGATGTCTATGACCTGTCAGCCTTGATAGTAATAGAGAAGACTACTGCTGCTTTCACCATCAGCCCTGATGATGCTTTTCAAATCTTTGGTTACATTGCTGATCTCACCACTGGCCACCTGGAGCCAGAAATCATTATAGTTGCTGCATTGGGGGCCAAGCTATAGAACTTGGATATGGAGGACCTGCTGCTGCCAAAGGTCTATGAAGACATTACTACTCTGGTGGATAGCACCTTTGAGGAGCTGTTGTATAAGGACACTGATGTCCCCAATTTCTATTTTATTTGATGATGATGTAATTCCATCTAAATATAATGCAATGAAGAATAACTTTGCTTATGTTTGCGATATGTATTCTGATGGCATTGTGCATGAGCATAAGCATTACATGAGCATTTTTGACATTAATGCATCATGCATTGAAAATGTTAACATTAACATAGATGACAAGCCATGTCTACTCTAGATTGCATCATACTTGACCTCTGAAGAGAGAATAAAAATAGTCAGCATATTGAAAAAGCATATAAAAGCCTTTACTCTAGGCTATGAAGACATGTTAGGTGTCGACAGAACTATCGTGGAACATAAAATTCTGACCAAGTCTGGGTTCAAGCCAGTTAAGCAGAAACTACATTGCCTCTGACCAGAATGGGCTTAGAAGGTCAAGGAAGATGTCCAAAAGCAGTTGGATGCCAAATTCCTTGAAGTGGTCAACTACCCAAAATGGTTGGCTAATATGGTTCTGGTTCCAAAGAAAGATAGCAGGGTCAGAGTCTGCATAGACTATAAGGATCTGAATAAAGCATGCCTGAAGGATGACTTCCCTTTACCTCATATTGATGTGCTAGTCAATAGTGCAGCTACTAATGCTATGTATTCCTTTGTTGATGGATTTTTAGGGTACAACCAGATCCTTATGGTAATTACAGATAAGTGAAGATAACTTTCATTACAGAATGGGGGACCTACTGCTACAAGGTCAAGCCCTTTGGCTTGAAGAATGCAGGTGCTACCTACCAATGAGCTGCAACAACCTTGTTGCATGATTTGACCTACAAGGAGGTCAAAGTCTATATGGATGATATGATGGTGAAGTCTCCCATCAGAGGAGAGCATCCAGCTGCTCTTGATAGATTTCTCACACGTGGACACAGGTTGAATTCAAAGAAATGCACATTTGGGGTGACATCCGACAAGCTGTTGGGTTACATTGTCAGTCAGAGGGGTATTAAAGTGGATCCTGATAAGGCAAAGTCAATCATTGAGATGCCTATCCCTAGAACTGAGACAAAAGTTAGGGGATTTCTAGGATAGCTCCAGTACATCAGTATATTCATCATAAAGCTCACTACTATGTGTGAGCCTATCTTCAATCTTTTAAGGAAGAATCAGCTTATGGTTTGGGATGAGAACTGCCAGTTTGCATTTGAGAGGGTGAAGCATTACCTCTCTAACCCACCGATCTTGCAACCACCTCAGCCAGGAAAACCATTACTACACTATCTAGCCTTAGAAGAGGAGTCAGTGAGTGTTATGATAGCTCAAGAGAATGAAGCTGGAGTTGAGCATGTTGTCTACTA
This sequence comes from Dalechampia spathulata, assembly GCA_948192965.1. Lineage (NCBI taxonomy): Eukaryota > Viridiplantae > Streptophyta > Magnoliopsida > Malpighiales > Euphorbiaceae > Dalechampia > Dalechampia spathulata. Next base: position 23,840 of record CANYBF011976470.1, read on the forward strand.
CTTGAGTAAGAAGCTGTTGCCAACAGAATGTAAGTATAGCACTGTTGAAAAGCTATGCATGGCTATGGTCTGGGTTACCAATAAACTCAGATACTACTTCCAGTCATACCAAGTTAAGGCAATCTCCAAGGTTGACCCCATGAAGTAGTTGTATGCAGTTCTTTCACTGGTAGGGAAACTCTCCAGGTGGCTGATCCTGTTATCAGAGTTTGATGTGCAGTACATCACTACCAAGGTGATCAAAGGCAGAGCGATTGCCCAATTCTTAGCATCCAGGACAATGGATGACTCTAAGACTTTTGAGTTGGACTTCCCATATGAGCACTTGGGAGTAGTTGATGTCCAAAAATGGCAGTTGCACTTTGATGGTGCAGTCAATAGAAGAGGTGTAGGTATAGGAGTTATGCTAATCACTTCTGAAGGCAAACTTATTATGCTTTTAAAACGACTGAGCTTTCTAGTCATCAATACTATGGCTGAGTATGAAGTATGTTTGTTCATGCTAGAAGCATTGCTAATGATCGGTGCCTGAGATATACAGATATTTGGTGATTCGATGTTTATCATTCAGCAATCCACGGTCGAGTGGGATGTCACAGAAGAAAGGCTCAAGCCTTACACTAAACACATGATGCTTATGGTTTACAATTTCAACTCATGCCAATTCATTCACATACCACATGAAGAAAATCAGATGGCCGACACTTTAGCCATACCGACTTTAGTTTGTGAGCGACCACAGAGTCAAGTTCAACCTGTATTCATCAAGCAGTTAAAAATTCCTTGCTATAAGGGAGAACGGGTTATGGCACTAGATCAGCCAAACGAGATCCTATGGTATGTAGATATCATGAAGTTTTTTGAAGACTGGTACTTATCCAGGAGAAGCCAATAACACTTATAAGCTAGCCCTATGCAGACTAGCAGCTAACTTTACTTGGCATCAAGGTGTTCTCTACAGAAGAACAGTGGATGGTCTACAACTTTGGTGTATATCGGGGAAGGAGATTGAATCAGTTATGGAAATGGTACATGCTGGTGTATGTGGGTCCCATATGAATGGATTCATGCTTTAGAAGAAAATCCTACGTCAGGGATATTTCTGGCTCACCATGGAGACATACTGCATACAATTTATATGAAGATGTCATGAGTGTCAGATTCACGGGGATCTGAGTCATGTACCACCAGTCGAATTGCAGAATTTGAAAATGCCTTGGCCATTCTCCGCTTGGGGAATTGACATCATGGGTGAGATTCATCCTAACGCATCCAACGGGCATCGGTACATACTTGTGGCTATTGACTACTTCTCTAAGTGGTGGAAGCTGAATTCTATAGTAAACTGGGGGCAAAGTAGGTTGCCAAGTTTAGAGAGAAGAATCTCATATGCCGATATGGGATACCACATCACTTGATGTCTGATAATGGAGTGCAGTTCCAAGGCTAAGTGGTTGACTTACTAGAAAGATATGGGATTGAGCACAATTGATCCTCTCCATACCGCCCTCAAGCTAATTAGGCAGTCAAAGTGGCTAACAAGATGATTAAGCACATCTTAGCCAAAAAAGTGCAAACTTATAGAGATTGGCACGAGCAATTACCATTTGCTTTATGGGGTTACAAAACCACTGTAAGGAGTCTTACGGGTGCTACCCCCTACTCTTTTGTTTACGGGACAGAAGCCATGTTACCCATTAAAGTGGAGCTAAAATCACTTCGTGTCATTCTGGAATCTTAGTTACCAGAAGCTGAGTTGAAAAGGGCTAGGTATGAATAACTGGTTACTATTGATGAGAAACAACTGAAGACTCTCTATCACTTACAGCTTTACAAAAAGTGCATGGCAAATGCATTCAACAAAAAGGTTAAGCCTATTGCCACACAGGAAGGTGATGTAATTCTAAAGCAAGTCAGACTAGCTATTTGTGACCCTCATGGAAAATTCAGACCAAATTGGGAAGGCCTATTCCTAGTTAAAAAGATCCTCTCCAAAGGTGCTATTCGCATTTCAGACTTGGAGGGCAATGAATTCTCAGAACCCATTAACCTTGACTGACTGAAGAAGTATTTTATCTAGAGAAAAGGGTAAAAGAAAGGTAAAATAAAAATGAAAAGCCTGGTGAGCCAAAAACCTATATAAGCAGTTCATGCAAAAGTTAAGGAAAAAAGAAAAATACTTACTCGATGAGTTGAAAATCTGCTTGGACAACTCATACAAAAGTTAAGGCTCTTAAAAGCAAAAAGGAAAGCATTAAAAATAGTTTATTAGAAAATCTCATGCGAGACCGGTCAACGACAGGGGTTAAGTTTGATGCATATCAAAGAATCTCTATGTTGATTTTAATATTTTTCATGTAAATGTTTTAATCTAATTAGTACAAATAGAATGCTTGTTCATAAACTTAGTCATAAGTAGTATAAATTTCAAACATAAAGCCTTGTTTTTCTTTATTATATGCAATTTTTTTTACTTAACAACTTCTTGTCGCACAGGATTCAAATGTGGCACAGAACCCACAACTTATACTCCTTATATGTGGAAAATCCAGCTCTAGAGATCTCCATCAGCATGATCCTACGGTAAGGCTAGGTCCTCTCTATATGCTCCAAAAAGTGAGACACTAACCACCCTCCCTTAAACTCTGTCAGCTGAGGTATAGTCTGCCTTTGACAATACTGGTGACACATTCTGGCAAGACTGTAGTGTGCATCACCTAAATCTTGGCAGTGGGATATAATCTATGTAAGTCCTCACAGTCACATACTATATGTACCACTAAGGGCAAGCCCACCTGATCTCGCTCTCAGGTCAGCTTCCCATCCATTCAACCCATCCATCGAATGTCAGCATTTTCACATCATTATAGGAAAAGCCCCTCCATATATGGCTATGAGGTATGTATCTCTGCTAGTCATCCACTAACGGTGCAAGAATTCCCAACTTTTCTTGAAGCTAAACCTGAAAAATAAAATAAAATAAAAGCTCACTGAGTTGAAAACCTTACAAAAGGCTACTCAAAAAAAATTAGAGTGTCCCGCTGAGTTAAAACCCAAGGGGGCAGTTTAGGCAAAAGTTAGTATTCAAAGCAAAATTAATAGCCGAACGAGTCGGAATCCTTCCAAAAGGAAACTCATGCAAAAATTAGGGCAATAGCATGAATGTTTCTAAGTTGAAAGCCTATAAAGGTAGCTTAGAGTACTTACCTGCAGTAGAAGCAGACTACCACTGAAGCATCTAGATAGTCCCCTCTTCACTCTATCTAGTTCGAGGATCATCTCTGCTATAATCATAGGAAAAGGGGTCCGACCCTCTATCACCTAATCCACTATAGGCCTGATCAACAAATCTCCATGACCAGATGGATTGATGAATAAGAATTACGCCAGCAATCCAAATCCAACTACCCTCATCCATGACAGGGCATCCATAGATTTTTGGCTACACAGCCAAAAAACAACAGCAATATTTATAGAACCCTCTATAGTCAAAAGGGACCTCGTGGTGCTCAAGTTGATATCGAAGGCCCTTATCAAGTACAGTTCTACTTCTCCAGTTGGCGCATGCATCGCCAACATCGATGACATCTTGCAAATAACTCCAGTAAACTCCTCATACATCGGACATAGCTCTACATGTCCAAACCGGAAGACATGGGCCATCGGATCCCAGAACTGTATGGCAGCATGCAGGAAAACATTATTGATTATGACTGGAGTCTGATCTTGTCAAGTCGGTTCCACTTATTGTTGCCCCATCAATGGGAGAGCATGAAAAGCAGACAGTGATTGCTATGTCATTGTTTATCTAATTTCTGTACAGAAGAGCAAATGAGTTATGTTTTGGCAGTGGAGCATAAAATGCATAATAGTTATAGTAGCAACCAACTTTGGATTCCATTAATAAATCCAAAAGATACAAAGTTCAAGCCTATAGATGTTTTCAAAGTTTGTATACCACAGCCTAGTGTACTAAGCCCATATGGCAGACTATAACACACCACTTTATTTTAATATAGAAACTCCAGAGTTCTGATATCATGCATATGGGAATCAGACATCATGTCTTCTCTAAGCACCATCATGTCATTTGGACTAGGACTATCTGGGACCTTAATGTTGTAGTGCTCCAAATGTGCTATCAGTCAGACTATCTCTCTGCCCATCTGCTCAGTCATCTGAGCATAGCGATCTCGCTCCTCTTGCTCCAAATTGCTACTTGTCTGCAAACATAAGCATATAGGTATATAAGTCATGCATCCATTCATTTCCATTACATCTATAATAGGTACTCATCTGAATACCAAGTATCTCAGAGGTGTAATAGTAACACAATCCTGTCAGAAGCCTTGTAGCATCAGCCATGGCATCTCAAGATAGGAAATTGATCTAGCAAACGATTAAAATTAGTCAAGCCTTTGACTCCTGGTTAAGCCATTGACCAGATAGTGTGACATTCTGATAGAGGATCCTAAATGTAGACTTTGGAGATGTTTGACATTTATTTGATGGTGTGAGAATTAATCTGAAGGTTGATCACCCTGACCCAGTAGACGGTCACCTTTGGTTCTGCAGTTAACCACCCGATCCAGTAGAGACCACAGAATCAAGCCTTTGATTCTTAAACCCTAGCCATAGGCATCTGAACGCTAACATCAGATGATTTTGACTCACAGTAAGGTTATCGGTCTTGCAGTGACCACCAATCAGCCTTAATAATATAGCCTGAACGCCAGGCTCCCAATGACCCAGTAGAGGATCCCAAATGCCATTTTAGAGATATTTGACATTTATTTGATGGCGAGAGCACTGACCCAATAGACGGTCCTCCAGGTCCCACAGTTGACCACTTGATCTAGCAGAGATCACAGAACAAAACCTTTGGTTCCTAAATCCTAGCAGTATGCATTTGAATGCTAATTACAAATGATTTCAAGCCTTGCAGCAAATCCATCGATCTTGCAAAAGACCTCTGATCAACATTGATCACCTATAGCTCGAGCATTGGGTCCCAGTTGCAGAATTAAGTTGTAAGCCTCAATGTGAGCACTCTACAAGCCTCAACGTGAGCATCCTATAAGCCTCGGTATGAGCATCAGACCTCGATGCAAGCATCAATCAGGTGCCTCCCTTACTTTCGATGAAAAGTCATGTTATGATCAAGTCTCATTTTGATAACTTACGCTTGTGTCATCTCAAAATAGTCTTGATCAGAGGGTAAATTATTGACCCTGACTTTTCACTTATGCACGTAATCTCAGGTTTCATTGATTCGGCTTGGAATCAATCCTCATAGTCAATCCCAATTTACGTACATGCATTTTAACTTCCTCTGAGTATTCTAGGCATCCAGAATACCTTAGATTTTACCCGTACAAGGCATAATGCATAAATAGAATGAACTTAGCACATAGCACTATATGGCAGAAAAAGATGTTTGGTGGGGCCCACCTTTCAGGCCAAGCCCGATCTACTCTGCATAGTACAACATCTTATAATGTCAAACAATGCTTATTTGACATGTGAAACATGTTGCATTTTGCTTGTATGAGGTAAAAAGCATAAGTAGAACATACTCAGCACATAACATTATGTGGCAAAAAAAGACGTTTAGTGGGGCCTATTTTCTAGACTAAGTCCTGGGTGCTTCTCATAGCATAACATCTTAGAATATCAAATGATACTTATTTGACATATGGTGCATATCCTGTTTCACCCGTGTAACACAAAATACATAGGGGCAAAATGCTATATGCATAGCATATAGCACTATGTGCTACGCATGTAGCAAAATAAGACGTTTGGTGGGGCCTACTTTCGAGGCCAAATCTGATGTGCGCCGCATAACATAACATCTTAGAACGTCAAATGACACTTATCTGACATTCGATGTGCATCCCGTTTCACTCATGTGACATAAAATGCATAGGGGAAAAATGCTATATGCGTAGCATATAGCACTATATGCTACGCATGTAGCAAAATAAGATGTTTAGTGAGGCCCACTTCCAGGGCCAAATTTGATGTGCTCTGCATAGCACAACATGTTAGAATGTCAAATGACACTTATTTGACATACGGTGAACGTCCCGTTTCACCCGTGCGACGTAAAATGTATAGGGGTAAAATGCTATGTGCGTAGCATATAGCACTATGTGCTATGCATGTAGCTAAATAAGACATTTGGTAAGGGCCACTTTCAAAGCCAAATTTGATGTGCTCCATATAGCACAACATCTTAGAATGTCAAATGATGCTTATTTGACATATGGTGCGCATCCCATTTCGCCCGAGTAAGGCAAAACGTATAGGGGAAAAATGCTATATGCGTAGTATATAGCACTATGTTCAATGCATATAGCAAAAAAAAAGATGTTTGGTCGGGAGCCTTCTCGGGACCAAATCTAATGTGCACCACATCATACAATGTTTTAAGACATGAAATGATGCTTATTGGGCATGGGGCGCACGTCCTGATGTGGCTACAGTGGGCCCCATATGATGGGTTAAAATGCTTTATGCATAGCATATAGCACTACATGCTACGCACATAGACTATGTGTGGCGCACATAGCACTATGTGTGGTGCACATAGCCTACAAATTTTTAATTTCTGAATTGAAAATTACATTTTTGCCAAACCCTAATTTTCGTCTATAAATATAGAGCTTGGATTCAGCAAAAAGGGATCCAAAATAAATATAGAGCTTAATTAAGTAAATTGCTTAGGATTTGGAGACTAATTAACACTAGTTAGGATCCCTAAACACATTTGGAAGCAAGACTTTGAAGAAAAACCTACTGTTATAAGGTAAATCTTCATTTTTCTTCCACTTTCTTCCAGAGTTTACTAAAATCCTTTAATTTTTGGCTTGATTTTATGTTGATTAGCTTCAATCATGTTTGTTATTGATTACTAATGCTGTTTTATAATCAAAACAATGTAAATCTAGCTTCAATCTGCCTAGATCTGAGCTAGATCTTGCATTTTTGCAAAAATCCTTCATTCTGCCACTATTTTTAGGGTATATGCTGCACATATACACCTATGTGTACCACACACAACCTATGTGTGTCACACATAGGACTATATGTAGCACATATAGCCCCAAATTTTTTTAAAAAATGCATATTTTCTTTGATTTTCACTCAATTTTTTCCCCGATCTGATGAATCTAGCTTCATCATAGGCTTTTCCATGCCTCTAGTATTCTAGATCTATCATATATTCTTCATATCTAATTAATTTTTAGCCTTAAAAATTAATTTTCATGTTAGATGCTCATCTACGGGTCAAAAATGCATTTTCGACTTTAGATCTGCTCAGATTTGACCCAGATCTCAGGTTTTTGCTGGAAAACCTCATTTTTCTTCTATTTTCTCTGCTATGTGCACCACACATTCATCTATGTGTGCTATACATAGCCTATGTGTGGCGCACATAGGTCTATGTGTTGCACACATAGGCCTCTATTTTCTCCAGAAAACCAATTTTCACTTCCGTTTTCACTCGTTTCTGCTTTTGATATGATGTTTCCAACAACATTAATGGCTTCTCCATAGTCTTAATGTTCTGGATCTATAAAATATTGTCCATAGCTAATTAATTTTAGCTTTAAAATTAATTATTCAAGTTAAATGCACATTTATTTGTTTGATTTGCAATTCGGAGGCCGATTCGTGCTTAAAATGAGGTACTGTCTTCATTAAACTTGTTAGGATTTATCTGTAGATTGTGTTTATGCTAATAAATTTGATTTTATTATAGATTCACTCCCTATGTGTGCCACACATCATGGTATATGTGCAGCACATAGCCTATGTGATGCGCACATCGCACTATTTACGCGCACATGTTTCGTAGAAAATTTTTGAAAATTCGTATTTTTCAATCATTTTTCAACCCGATTTGATAATTCCAATGGCATTTGATGTTTCATAGTAACTCAAGTGTATTGGATCTATCATAAATTAATTACATTTAATTAATTTTAGCCTTAAAATTAATTTTTCATGATTAAATGCTTATTTAAGTCGTATAAATGTGATTTTTGATAGAATTGGATTCAACTTGGTTAAGTTGCTATCTGCAATTGTTTCATGTGATGTTGGCAATTCCCATTTGATTTTCCATGATCAACCAAAAATAATTTTGCCTAAAATTATTTTTATTTATTTAATTTTCACGATCTGGCTCGTGTTAATTTGCATAATTGTTGTAATACAATTAGTAGGATTTTGACTCTTGGTTCGTGCTTTCATATGACATTGGATTAGTCAAATAAATCCTAAATTCATTTGCTACTAATGAATTTATTGTGTTTATTTTGCATTTACCACTCGTGCATTTTTAGCTCATGCTACCCGAGGCGGAAAAATACCTGAGGAAGAGGGGGTGTTACTTAACACCTCAAAAATATTGTATGCATAGATATTTGTGTAATATGATAGAATTATTCATTGTTTTGTAATAATTCACCTAAAATCCTATGTGTACCCCTATTTCCTCGACTCCCTTTCACCGGCCTTTATTATTTTTCATTCGTGGATGGTTTATTATAATTGCTATAATATATATACCAGATCATGTCACATGCCATGTCACATGCCACATCCACACACTTGTATGCCATACCATGCATATGCCATGCCATAACATAATTATCTCGTGTGCCAATACAATGCATAATGCAATACGTGCAATTTGCCATGTTATCTACCAATATGCCATGCCATGCCATATCACATGCTACCATGCTAATTCATCATGTCATATGCCATGTCACATGTCATTATACCATGCCACGCCGTATACCATACCACATGCTATGTCATATGCCATGTCAAATGCTAATTCACCCATGCATCACTATGCCATGTCATTTTACTATATCATGAATTATTATGTCATGTCATGTGTATGCCATGTCATTTTAATATGTCATCATGTCACATGTCATGCATATGCCATGCCATCCAAATGTCATATAACATTATATGCCATTCTACGTGCAATCGTGCAACACAAAATCACATGTCGCGTTATGTGCTTACATATATGCTCGTATGCTTACCTACTTAGGATAATTAACTCCAACTATAATGGTAAAATTGATTTTGGAAACTCATAGAAATAGATCTTCACCACCCGAACCCAATCTCTGAAGGGTTTAACTAGCACTCATGCGATGGGTCAGTTTGACCAATCCGGAACCATCTGGTGGTGACTCTCTTGTGACTCTTTTGAGTCTGTATCCTTCCTCAAGGTAGCCCCTCAAAAAGACTGCACTTTTGCTCTAAGTGTGGTCCTTGATCCATGAGCTTCGTAAGCCTCGCTCTGGGTGGTCGGCAAAAACTGGCACTCATAATTATATTAGGTACATCATTATTTTATACCCTTAAATTAATTAGGTTAGTACAAGGGGAATATTATGGATATAGGCCAATATTTTAAAGAAATTAATAATAAATTATGAATTATTAGAATTGAAATAAGCTATGATTTATTGAATGTGTAAGATTATTATTCACATGCTTTATATGAATTATATATAGATGATGAACTAAGTAAATAAGTTAAAAGTCAAATGGATTTGTGTTGATATTTGCTTCTAATGTAGGACTAAATAAGGTGTAAAAGAAGTATTTAGAGCATAAATCCAAGGTTTACCACTTATAAAGAATAAAGGGAAATTATGGAATTTTGTTTTGGTAAATGCGATGGGTTTGAACTTAACTAATCAAGGTTCTAAAAATAAATAAATAAATAAATAATGATAATAAATATATAAAAGGATGCAACCTAAGAAAAAGCTAGAGTATCTATAACAAAGTTGAAAAAAAGAGAGTTGGATAGCAATAGAAAGAAATGATAGTAAAAACTTATGGCATACCTAGAGAATAAGAAATTGCCAAGGAAATTCAAGTCTATTATACCTGAAACAAGGAGAGTTAAATATAGACATATGCATATAAAAACATTGATTTAAGTGTGCTTGGATTGAATTGACTGAACCTTATTGCTGCAATGCTATAATACATGAATTAAATTGAAAAAGGAATCATTTTAGACTTATGTATATGTTTATTAATAGGGGGCTGACCTTGGAGATGTTGATGAGCATATGTGTTTAGATTAGTTATGGTTACTTAAACTTAAGTGTAGTATAGTTGAGCAAGCAAGCATGTATTTTAATTTGTTTTAAGGCTGTAAGTTTTATATATGATATATTTATATAAGCATACATATAAGACCTATTTAGGGACCATTTTATTGGATTAAATAGAAGGTTTATTAGACTTACATATGTATATGTTACTCAGGTTAGTATACTTATGATGTGATAATAAATAAATGTGTATATGTGTGAATTTAATTTATGTTAGGACTGTTAAATGTATAAATGAAATGGGGACAAGTTGATGTAGTCTTGGTTGTGACTATTCTATAAATTTGAATCTTATAAGGGCATAATCAAGGGCATATGTGCATTAACCTTGCTGTATGCTTAAACTAGTGAAGGTATATGTAAGCTTTTGTTTAAGTAATTTAAACATAGTATATATATTGGTAATAATAGATGCATATGAGCTAAGAATAAAAAAATTTATTTATAGGATGTACTCTATACTTGAAGTAAGGGTTGTTAACCAACTAAATATGATTACCATGGAAGGTAAAAATTATGCTTATTTTCTATTGGAAAGAAACATGTCATATTAATTTATGAGAAACACATTTTAAATCTTGGGAACTATAAACAAAACACATAGATAGTCCAATTAATTTAACTAAATGACATGATTGATTGCTATAATTTGGTCTATCGAGGAGGGGTTGAAAAGGGATATTAATCAACCATGAAAGTGAGCCATAGAAATGCAACCTTAAGTTATTGAGGAAATGAAGGAAAACTAGAAATTTTTATGGATGTCAACCTAGTAATTATAACAGTTAGAATGTGCAATGATGAATTGCACCATAATGTTTATGGGACTAAGAATTACATTAGTCTGTGTGAAGAATAAGTATATATCATCTTATAAGGGAATCAACAAATACAAGCATAGAAATTTAGGTTATGGATACATATTATGGTCCAGCTATTAAATAATATGTTACTTAGTCTTTGGAAAAAATTATCTATTAGTTAAATACTAAAATTTTGCATTAAATAGGCATATCTTAAAAAGGTAGTTGGACCAAATGAATGGCTTTGTAAACCTTGTAAATTATTGTTGAACATTTAATTATATATAGCTTATAGGATCGCACAAACATATGTACACACACTGGACATAAATTAGAGATTAAAGCGTTCTACGTATTAGCGACCAGTTGTTGTGAGCTAATCATTATTATAAATTAAAAACAATTGGTATTTGATTTATGTAAGACTTCTTATTTATACATCAATGCTAAATAGGAAGCTAGTAAGTTTATGTTTATATAAAAATTGATTGGGTCAATATGCATGAATAATTTTTGTTGTAATGCATGAATAAATACATACTAATGACATGAAAATGTATTGACATAATATGCTATAGTTAATTAAGTTGAGATCTATATTCACTCTACATTAAGTTGAAAGAATAATCTAGTATAATGACCAATTCACCATTCTATTAAGCTCTAGATAGAATAATCAATACTTAAATCAAATATAATGGGCATTTAGGAGAAAATCATATTAAATTGTAAGAAGTCAATCACGCATAAAGCCTTACATGATTGTTTAGCCTCTACATGTACAACTATGACCTCTTTTACTAATGAAACATGATTAAGACATGGTAAAAAATACTCAAGCCAAATTAGTCAATCCTTAAGTCATTATTAAGAATTTGCATTTAATGAACATAATTATATATATACTTATAGAACCTATGTAAAATAAGTATGAAGAATAATATTAAATTTAAATAAGAAACTTACCTGTAAATAATTAAAGTGGCATGTGAAAATGCACATATTTAAAACATCCTTTTTATATATAAGTATCTAGTTAATTAAACTACACATGAGTTTGTTATATAAATCTATACTTATATTAAAGATTATACTATCAAACTTATAAGAAGACTAAACCATCTTCATTAAAGGGTTAATATGAGTTATGTTTTGAAAATCTAAATGGTGTACTTTAATTAAACAAACTAAGTTTGTGTATAACAAACATATAAGGCATAAGAATCATGACTCCCACTCAATGGATGGTTAAAAGCAAGGAAAAGTATATTGGTGCAGGTATCTACTTATATACTATTTATCCTATAAATACAATTAACAAGTTCATAAAGAGTTTATCTAAAGGTAAGTTACTTATGATAAAATCAATAATTAATGAGTTAGTAGTCATTTATCAATTATTTATTAATTTTGTTAAAAATTATAATTATATTGAGATGGAAATACAAATCTTCAAGCAAATAAGTTATTTATAATTATGATAAATTATGGACGCCTAAAGAGCATGATGGTTTAATATATTGGTGTAAGTTAATATTTCTTATTAGAAACTATATTCATTCATTTATGTGTATATGATTAATAATGATCGACATACATATGTTACATTTGTGTTATATATTGTTATTTCTTTAATTTGAGATTTACAGGTAAATAAATAGCTTGTTTAAAGGCAAATGTATGGTAGTAAAAATATAAATTAATTCTTTAACTATCGTTCATCAATTATTTGATGATTCTATTTTGGAAAATGAAGATTGCTCAATAAGTTAGTAAATTTTAAATATAGTAAATTAAAAACACTTCATAAGCATGTTGGTTGATATATTCATATAAATTGATGTCTTTTTATTGGGATGATGATTGTTGGTTCATACATTGGAATTATTAATGACTTATAAGTATGTTATGAATTAATCATGAATAATATAAACTATGTTTATGTCTAATAATTATTGACCTGTAAATAAAATTCATAAGCAAAATAAAAAATTTGATGATTCAAGTATAGTAATATGTGATATTTATTTATTTGCATGCTATTTTAGGTATTTAATGATGTAAATTATTGTTATTTAAATGATATTTTATTATGTTTTTATGGTAGAATTAATGTGTTTATTAATTGCGAAGAGTATGAAAGAGTGTTAAGTAAAAAATGACCAATTAAGCTTAAAAATTTATTATCATGATTGTGACACTCATGGTGAGGTTGTGATAAAAAGTTTTAGCTTAAGAAGAGCATATATTGTTATTGTCATAATCATGACATCAAGGTATGATCGTGACACATTTTTGTTTTGCTAAATTAGAGCATATATTGAGCAAAAGAGTTAAAAGAAAATAGGGGTTTTGAGATGTTCTTAGATAAAGAATTGGAGGAGATTTATAGGCTAATAAAGTAACAACTCAATAAAAAAGAAAGGTCTTTATCCATCAACACCTATTGAAGATAAAAGAGATTCAATTGAAGCAAATGAGAAGGAATCAAGAACTTATTATAGAATTCTTTAGAGTAAATCTTAGAGAAAAATTATGTTTCCTTTCTTCTTCTAAACTCTTGTTGAATTTTATTAGCCATGTGTAGCTAACTCTTTTATTTAGGAATTGATACTTAAAACCTTATTGGAATGTTATTTTGGGGTAACTAGTATGTTTAAGTTAATTTTTATTATGAATGTTCAGTTTATGAGATTTCTATTGGAATTCTTGTCATGTATTTCAGCTGCGTAACATGCTCCTGTAGAATGACTATTAACTTCCTAATCAAGGAAGTCAATAATTACCCTACAAAGGATTCTATACATACCATAAATTTTTTTTATACAAATAACTAGTATACAAACTCATATTAATCCAAACCATTTATTGTCCCAGTTTATAACATCATAATTATGTCAATAAAGTTATAATATACACATATTAATATTTTACATATTTTCAGTTTTGCTAAACTTACTTTATTTACTGCCAGAGTACTTTACTTAAGTAGTTGCACAATAATTTATAAAAACAGAAGTCTGTAGGAATACTTAAACCATTTACCAACAAAATGTGGATATATCCTGCTTCTGATTCAGTGACTTTGCTTGGTCCTGCATTTATCAATTGACAAATGCTAAGTATAAACTCAGTGGTACTAGCTATAGCATGTAAAACTTAAGGAATTTATATTTCATGAAATGTTAATGCCAAAAAATCATTATGTCATACATTTCAAACAACATGTATATTTCATTTGTATATCATGTCATATATGTATGAATCATTTAGCATGGCTATCTTAAAATATGATGAAATTCCAACCATAATAAATATTCAAGTGAAGTTGATTTATTATTCAATCATATCATGAATTCACATCATATTATGTCGTATGTCATGAATTATGAACAGTGCATATTTATAAGAATGGATTTATCCTATGCATTCTCCCTCTTATTCCTTGTTCCATCATATCATTTAAATGCGTATTTACTGGGTCTTTCATTATAACATAACTTTGATTCTTTACATATGAGCTCATTTAACATCTTGCTTTCAAATTCTGTTTCTTTCATATCATGATAACATATTATTTTATTCTCGTAGGAATTTATATCATTGTTCCCAGTATAATCATTTAGCCTCCTTTTTTTTTGTCATATCACATCATATTCTTTTTCTCCTTATTTCACCATGTCATGCTATGTCATGTTCATGTTGAATGCTTAATGTTCATGATATATATATATATATATATATATATATATATATATATATGATGCATAATTAAATTCAATTTGTTTTAATGCTATTGCATTACAAAACCTTTGCCTCTTTAATCATTTAATGATCGAGAACTTCAAACATTCTAGCATAAACCTGGTATGTCCTTCCCTTTGTTAATATCCTTGGGTGATTCATGAATATTTTCCACTGATTTACCTATTTCAAAATCAATATTAATCTTTTATTAGTAATTAAATTCATCTTTTATCAT
>CANYBF011977154.1:0-29658 GCA_948192965.1 Dalechampia spathulata
CCCAGAACCCGAATTTACCTTAATGCCAAATATCACATTATCACTAATTAACATAATTCATATTAGCACCTCATCCAACATCCTTAGATCATGCAATGCAAATTATAAAACGTCCAAGCCATGTGTGTGCAGGCGTGACAAAGAAGATTTATAAGTCTAGTAATTAATGATATAAAAAGCTTATATTTAAGGGTTAAATTGATGGACTAAAATGAAGTAAATAATGAGATGTAAGACGAAATGTTATATGGTTTTGGAAGTATTTTAAATTATAAGAATGAAGTTAATATTAGATAATAATAATAAGCAGTTTAATGAAGAAGTTAATGGATAGTATGATATGGGTTATAAAAGAAGTTAAGTTCTTAACTAAGAGATAAATAAAACTGAGGTAATATGAACAATTCTACTTAAGATATATATTAAGGATTTAAATGATCATTTAAGTAAGAATAGTAAGTATTATTAAGAAGGTTAATGAGTTAATAAATGAATGATATAATATGAATCAATTTGGTGGACAAGATTAAAGATAACAGTGGAGTATATAATACGTAGACATGCGAATTATAAGGTGAAGTGTAAACTAATTGATTATGTTTAAGTATTGGATAATGAATATGTTAAGGCATGTAGTATAAGAAGAATGACAGTAAAGAAATTGATATTGTAATAAGAAATGTTTTGAATTACAAGATTAAATTGTTATGTGAAATAGTAAGATAAGGATATATGATGTATTGTTGAAGAGTAACTGTGAAAATGATAAGCAGACTAATGTTTATGCAAACTGGATGTATGATTAAGTATATTTAAGACATTAGAATATTTAAGTAAGTTACTGATTAATTATTAAATGTATTAATGACAGTGTTTCTAAAGGAAAAAAAAAAGCAATAAGATGGTAAGTCTCAGATAAGTAATGTTGTGAAACAATAATAACAGAGTTTAAGATATCATTGGATTAAGAAAGGGAACATAATTTAATTATGAAAAAGGAGTACTGAGAAGTTAAACAAGTTTAAATATGGATTAAATAATTGATGATATCAACTGCTTTAATATTCTGTTTTTGACAATAACTATTTTTAGTATAATATAAATATGTTTAATTTTTGGAATCTGATTAAGATATAATATTAAATGATCAGTAATAAGATGATGACAGTTCAATAAATTGATAATAATATATTAACTGTTAACTGTTGAGCTATTAATTGATTAATAAACAGTAGTATATAAGGGGCAAGATAATCAAATAGCAAATGATGATTAAATATTATTAATTATGATAACCATTTAATAATATATATTATAATATCAGTGTTTAATTGAAATTAATTATATGATCATATTTGGAATAAAATAAAAACAAAATCAAATAAGATGTTACTGTTTGGATTGAATAACAGAAATGTTATATGATGATGATTCATTAAGAAATTAAATAAATTAAATGTTAACTATCTATATAATATCTATATAATATATATAGAAATATTAGGCATTTAGATTAACTGTTAAATATAAAAATGCTGATTTAAATATGTAATAAGTAAACAGTTTATAAAATGGTTGCAGGATTATGGTTTATATAAACAAATTGATTTTAGAAAGAAGTTTTATGATATGTTAATGAAAGGTTTAATAAGTATAATTTTCAGTGGTATTATACTTATATTAAGTAGATATTAAATATGTTAAAATTGAATTTAAATTATATAATAATTAATTTGGATAAATGGAATGGTAAATACTATTGTAAATAGTAACATGATTCCTTAAATAATGCTTTAATATGATGAGTGAATATCACTTATATGTGATTGGTTAATACAATAATATATAATTATAAGAATGACTAATGATGAAATGAAATATATTAATTAAATATGAATATTGATTTCTGAATTAGGTAATACAGTGGATAATCCTCACGTACCAACAAAGGAACTAAATAAAGGAAAGAACATTCCAGGTTTGTGCTAGTTTAATTGAAAGTCTTAGATCATTAAATGATCAAAGAGGCGATGGTATGGTAGTACAATAGCATTACATAATTAATAATGATATAAAGATATATATGATTATTATGTCATAAACGTCATTGCATTTATCATGAAATATGGCTTAGCATGACATGGAGAAATAAGTAATGTGGAAAATAAACAAATAAAAGGAAAATGATTATATGAAAGGTATTTGATATTTTGAAATGAAATTCCTATGGAAATAAAATGGAAAGATAAAGGATATGAAAATTAATGAAATGATTATGAAGTGGATTTCAGTATATTGAATCACATATATGAAATGGAAAGAAAATCGAATACGATGTGCATATATAAAGGCAATGATATGATAAGAAATGATATAGGAAAAATACGAGGGAGAATGCATAACATGAATGTATTCTCATAAATAAACATTTTTCATGGATATATGATGTTGATATAATAATTGGTATGATATTTTACACTCATGTAAATAAACGCTAAAATAACATACATACCATAACATTCATATTTATATTTATAATGATAATGATTTGACATCATTAGTAATGAAAATGACTTTGATGGAAATAATAATGATATTGAAAGTGATATTAATGACATGGAGCATAACCATGAATATTTAATGAATAAAGAAATGTTAGTAATAAATATTGATAAGAATAATTAATAAAAAAATATATATGATGTATATATTGAATGATGTATTAAATGGTACATTATAAATAATTGATGTTTTGTTTTAACTGTGATTATTTTATCATGAATATGTTAATGAAACTGTTTATAATGTTATTTGGTTGTTATATTTACATTAAATAATATACTAGTACCACTAAGTTTTATACTCAGCGTTTATCAAATGATAAACGTAGGAACAAGCAAAGCCAGGAAGCAAGATCGTTAGTGATAGTAGTTGGATAATTCCAATAAGCTATTGGTAAATGGGTTTGGATTTCTTCAGACTTCTATTTCCATAAAAATCGTGCAACTACTAAAATAATTACTTTGTAGTAATTAAAATTATGATTGATTGTATTTTTTTAAATTATTGATAGTATTATAAATTATGACGATAATGACTTATGACGATCCTTAAATATGTAAAATAATGATGCGTATATTAATAATTTTAATATGGTGATGTTTTAAACTATAATAGTATGATAATACCTGAGAATGATAATGGATTGAATATAGTTGATGTTTTGTATGCATGATATATAAATATGAAAAAAATTTTCACACTTAATCATAAATATATTAAATCCTTTGTAGAATGATTATTGATTTTCTTAAACAGAGAATTAGTAATCATATTACGGGAGCATGTTACGCAGCTGAAAGAAGAGACAAAAAATTATTAATTAATAAATACAAATTAAATTAGTAGTAT
Organism: Dalechampia spathulata; assembly: GCA_948192965.1. Taxonomy (NCBI): domain Eukaryota; kingdom Viridiplantae; phylum Streptophyta; class Magnoliopsida; order Malpighiales; family Euphorbiaceae; genus Dalechampia; species Dalechampia spathulata. The sequence goes on from CANYBF011977154.1 coordinate 3,412, forward strand.
TTATCTTTGAATAAAATTTATTTAGGTAAAAAATAAATGATATAATATAAAATATAAAATATAAAATAATTAGTAGGTAATAAATTAAATCTTTTAGAAACTAATAAAATTTATAAGAAAGTATAAAATTATATTTTCTTAAAATTTAATTACAAATTAATTTTAATAAATTAAAGTTTAATAAAATTTATTTTTTTAAAATTAATTATTTATGTGTTGGTTTATATAAAATTTTATAATAAAAATTAATTTTCAAGAATTAAATTATTAAATAATAAAAATAATTTGTATTCATATTTGATTTTGAATACAATTCTAATATTAGTTATTATATAATAAAAGTATTAATTAAAATAAAAATAATATTAATAAATTTAAAATAAATAGTAAAATAATTATTTTACTTATTTCCTTTTCTTTTTATAATATTAGTTAAAAGTTCAAAAGATATGATCCATCAATTTACATTGTTTGATTTTTATAATATAAATTTGAATAAATTAAATTATACATTAATAATATAGGATATTTTGTAATTTTAATAAATAATTTATAATTTTTAAAAAAATTATAAGTAATATTCAGTAGTTAAAAATCTAAGATATATGCTCCATCAGTTCACTTTGTTTGATATTTATAATGTAAATTTGAAAAATTTAAATTATATATTAAAAATATAAGGTAGTTTGTAATTTTAATAAATATTATATTTTTTTAGAATCGTAAGTAATATTTTTTTATATAATTTTATTATAGAAATAAGTTATTATAAATTAAAATTATTACAATTAAATTATTAAAATAAAATAAAATTGGTATAAGTAAATTTATATTATTTAATAAACTTCTATTTTCTTAAAATTAATCATTTATAATAAAAATAATTCATATTTATATTTGATTTTAAATATAATTTTAGATATAAATTAATTATTATAAATTAAAATTACTATTATTTGATACTTAAAATAAAATATAAATTAATTTTAATAAATTTAGAAAAATAATAAAACTATTATTTACTTGTTCATCTTTCCTTTTGTAATATTAATTTAAAAATTGAGAGTTATGTGCTCTCAATCAATATATCTCATAAAATATAAAATAATTATTAATTAACAAATAAAAATTAAATTAGTATTATTTATGTTCGAATAAAATTTATTTAGATAAATAATAAGATAATGTAATATAAAATAAAAAATAATTAATAATTAAAAAATAAAAATAAAATAAAAAAATAAAAAATAAAAAATAATTAATAGTTAAATAAATTAAATCTTTTAAAAAATAATAAATATATGAAAAATAGTAAACTATTTTATCTTTTTCCTTATTCTTACCTTTTTTAATATATTATAATATTTAAATTATTATTTTTATTTATTCTCTCTCTTTAAATTTTAGTTCAAAAATCAAGAGATGTATAGTTAACAAATATATTTCGTTTGATTTTTACGTTATGAATTTGAAAAAGTTAAATTTTAAGTTAATAATGTAAGATATTGTATATAACTTTAATAAATATCTCATAAATTTAAAAAAAATTATAAGTAATATTTTTATTTATTTAATTTGATTATAAAAATTAGTTGTTATAAATTAAAAATTATTATTATTATTATATAATTAAATTAAATTTTTATAAATTATCTATTATAAATTTAATATAATTATTATTTTCTCAAATTAATAATTTTGATATTCAGATTTTATAAATCTTAAACAATTATAATATTCTAATTGAAAAAATTAAATTATATATTAACAATGCATAATATTTTATAGCTTTAATAAATAACTTATATTTTTAAAAATAATCATAAGTATTATTTTCTATCATATAATTTTATTATATAAATTATTTATTATAAATTAAAAATATTACCATTAAATTATTAAAATAAAATAAAATTAATGTTAGATTATTTAATAAACTTTTATTATCTTAAAACTAATTACTTATAATAAAAATAATTCATTTTCACATTCAATTTTAAATAGAATTCTTAAATAGAAATTATTTTTTATAAATTAATACTTTTACTATAAATAATTAAAATTAAAATTAGTTTTAATAAATTTAGAAGAATGTAAAACATTATTTTACTTGTTCATCTTTTTTCTTTTAATATTAATTAAAAATTTGAAAAATATATACTCAATTAATTTATTTCACTTGACTTTTATAGTATGAATTTAAAAATATTTATCTAGATACTAACGATATATATTTTATAACTTTAATAAATATTTTATAAATATAAAATAATTATTAATTAATAAATAAAAATCAAATTATTAATATTTATTTTTAAATAAAATTTATTTAGATAAAAAAAGTAGAAAATATAATATAAATTAATAAATAATAAATAATTAACAAATAATATTTAGATGAAAATTAGATAATAAAATATAAAATATAAATAGTTAGTAATTAACAAATACAAATAATATTTATTTTTTATTAAATCTTTTAAAAAATAATAAAATTTGAAGAAAAAGTTAAAACTGTCTTTTACAATATTATTCTTTTCCTTCTTTTAATACACTATGATAATAATACGATAAATCTTTATTATATCTTTCTTTAAATCATCTTAAAAATTGAAAATATAACTAATAATAAAATAATTTTCTTTTCTTTTATAACTAAAATAAAAATATAATAAAAAATATATTTAAATTTATTTTTTTAAATAAAATAATCAATATTTTTTTCATAGAATAACCTTTCATTTTATTATATTTTCTCATTAAATTACCCCTTTTTTAGCAATCTTATGTTATATGATTTTATCTTTTTATTTATAATAATTAAAAATCTTTTATTATAAAAAATAATAATTACTTTTTTATCATTTACTTATAAACACAATTTACATTATTTTAATCTTTATTTAAAGTTAAATAATAAATATATTGAAATAAAAGATAATTCTAGTAATATGCAATATAATCATTATACTTTTATATAATGAAAAAAACATATAAACATATATGTTTGTATACATATTATGATATATTTTACGAAAAATCATCTTTAAAAATTTATTAATAAAAATATAACATAAATTAAATATATTTATAAATTAATTTTGTATTTAATAATAATAGTTAAATATATGAATAATTATTATTAACTATACTATATAAATTTATTTTTCATTTTATTTTATTTCCGTCGAGTTTTTTTGGATTGTCTCCGTTTATAATTTCTTATCATAATTCATACCAAGAATTCTACATTATTATTAATTATATTTTTAATATCAATATAATTCTACATTAATTATATTTTTAATTCATACCAAGAATTCTACATAATTAAAACTTCAAAATAGTTTATAAATATTTACACATATACATTTAAAAGAAAGAAAGAAAGAAATTGCTGATTCAGATATAAGCTTAAGAATTCAATGGTTAGAGACATTACACGGTAATGGCTTCCTTGGCGACCAACACGCCGCCGTCAAAACTGGCGTCGTTGCTCCATGAGTGAGGCGACGGTGCGGCCAGAAGCGGCCACTGCAGGTTGCTTTCTGTTGTTGCTTTGAGAAGAAGAAGAGGAGGGGCTTTTTTGGTATTTTGTCTGAGAACGCCGTTCACAGCCTTGAGGTAATTGCTTGAGTCATGATCTCGTAGGATAGTCCCTTCTGAACCGTAAGCTGTGGGATCGCTGAGCGTTTCCAGTGGGTGCGGGGAGTTGAGGAATGCTTTGAGAACGCTTGCAGAGTAGCCGTGTCGTGTCTTGTCAAGTTCGTAGAGAGCAGCGCCGGGCGGCAGGAAGGGATGAGGCGGGGATGATTTCTCGTCCGGTTGGAGGATGAAAAGTTTGCCGACGGGAGAGTACAAGAGTTTCTAGAGGAAATTCAAGAGAAAGTTGTTTATTAGGTGCCTCAGATTGGAGGCCAGAAATCGAAAAATTAATCAACAACTTCCACGAATTTGAAAATTTCCTAATTTTAAAATAATTATATATTAAATGATTTAATTTATATGTGAAAAAATTAATTGAATTTAAATAAATATGTCCATTTATAACCACATTTGAATCCAAATGAGGCCTAAAATAAGTGCAATGCCTGGTAGAAAGTGATCAAAGAATGGTTGAATTTTAATATTTCTTTTTAGGTTGATGCTAAGTTAGCGAGTGACGGAGTAAATAAATATATATACTTACATTCTTTAATAGACAGGGGTGTGATCTGAAGGATCCATTTAAACGTTTGAGGACTTGTGCGACATGAGTGGGGTAGTTGCAGGAGAATGCTCTTGGGACGATATCTCTATGCATCATCACAGAGTAGATGTGATTATCATCCAACCCCAATTCAACCAGGATCCTTTCTCCTCCGCACAACACGAATGGCGAGCCGAAAGTGACTACTGGCCGAAGTGCAGAAGGTTTGACAACCTTCTTCTTCAGTAGCATCAAGTTTACCAGAACAGATAGACTGCCCCCTAGTGAATGGCCTGTAAATTGAAGCTTTGCTCGTTCTCCATGTCTGTTTAAGTGCTCTATTATCTCTGGCATGAATTGCTCGTATATTCCTTTCGCTGCTTCGTAGATTCCTCTGTGAACAAGCACGTCTGTCTCCTGTTGATAGCGCAATAAATGCATCAGATTGGCTTGTCATTATGATTTGCCATATGGCTTTTAGAATTTGCAGACCGTCGTTACCTCAAATTTAGCAGGTTCAAAGAACAAGTTTGCTTGCCAAGATGCCAGTGAATCGGACCCCTGTATTTTGAATATGTTATTGAAGATTTCATATTTTATGTAAGTGTCGATAAATAGACCCCCAAACCACAGAATTACCTGAATCACGAAGCTGCGAGTGTATGTGCTAATGTCATCACAAATGAACCATTCACATGGTGAGGAATGTAATGATTGAAGGGCAGCTGCTGCCTCTAGTTTTTCCTTCTCTCCGGCTGCAACCACTGCAGTCATTGTTGATGCGGCAACCACAGCAGCCACCTCAGACTTATATATTCGAGGTGAGCTTTCTCCCTCCTCTTCAGACGGAGCTCCATATCTGTATGTATCTGAACTGTCACCCTCCTCCTGTAAACAAGAGAAATACCCTTTTGCTCGAGATTGAACAAAAGATGCTGCAGAAGCAGCAATCCCATATACAGATGATCGGACTGGGAGCCTCTGCTCGGTTTTATGGGTTTCCTGATCAAGCTTTTCTTTAATAGCAGGTGACTGCATAGAGTCCTGATCAAGCTTTTCTTTAATAGCAGCTGCTTCTGCTTTCTTTTCTAAAGAGGATGTTACAAACCGCAAGCCGTAGTATCTCCTCAAATCACTGGCCTGCAAAAATTGATTGATCAAGTTAATTATTGGTTCGATTGCCATTGTTTTTCAAAGTAAAAACTAAGGAATATCTGAATCTTAATTATCATTTCATTGGAATGAATTAGAACGGTTACACTTGATCATTTAAAAGGTAAACATAATTCTTCTGCCGTGGATTTCTTATAAGATCAATATGGATCAGCTAAGATTCATTGGGAAAATATGGCAACAAAAGTAGCCAATGAATCCTTGTATCTGACATGAACCTAAAGCCTCAAGATCCATATAGTTCAAAGGAAGGTGGATTTTCCCTGTGAATCATTTGACAATTTGACCGTGAAATGATTGATCAGAATTAGATTTTGTGCTATTTCGGTATTCTCACACCTGCTACTGCTGAATCAAATAAAGTTACTGGCAAAAGAAATACTCATGGATTTCCAAAATATTGTGAAGAGAAAAGAAAGAGGCAAAATACCTTTATCTCAGGTATAACATAAGCCATGTTGCACAAGAAAGCCAGCTTGGAGAATAGCCTGGTATCCGACCATGGTACACTGCCCAAAAATCTTGAAAATCTTTTGCGGTCATATTTTGTTTCTTCACCTTCCAATTCTTCATTGTAATCTACTGTGCACCCATCCAATTCATCATCACAGCTGCACTCTCCATTTTCTTCCACACCACGAAGCTTTTCATCTCCATCTTCATCCTCTTTCTGCTGTCTTTTCATCCAGTGACTTCTAATCTCCAATAACCTGTCTACCCAATTTGCTCTATTTACTTCTTTTTCTTCATCCTCCTTCCCTGGAGTTTCAGGGGCATTATCCTTTTTCTCTATTGGTACCATGCCTTTGCTTGCTTCTGGGTCAAACAGAAACGTTCGAATCGAGTTAGGGACTATCTCAAGTGGTCTAGGAATTACAGAGCTGCTGGATATTTGGATCGGAAAGATCCCAAACGAACGGCTGCTCTTGAGTTTAGGCTGCTGCATCCGTGTGTTAGTAGTGCAACATATATGATTCTCCGAAGATGATCTTCGAAGGACGCCTTGGCTGCGGAGATCCTTGCAAGAGTCTGAACGTGCCAGACCATTCTGTTGTTTGAAAACATCATTCCGGATCGTACTGGTCGAGGGTGAAGGAATGGTCATGGAATTGCATGCCATGGCACGGATCAGATTATCCTCCTGCAATGATGCTATCAAGTCAGAGAATACACAACCTTGTTTGGTGGGTGGAAGAACACTCTACTACTTCAATAACTTCCAAGAACAACAACCTATTGTTGGTTATGACAACAGAGTTTTTCTAATTTATTTATAACAGCAGCATGCTCCTTGGAAATGACGATAACAATTAAGATGCCAAAATTTCTTGGTCTTTATCAAATTACCAATTTAACCAGGTCTCACCGTATGAGAAAAGGGTATTAAGTGTCATTTGGTTTAGACGTGAAGAATAAGGACACGCATATATAGTTAAGTTCGAAACTATGTTCCCATTGTCCATGGGAGACATGTGCCCACTGCCCAGGACATTGTATACTCGATGATTTCTGCGTTTGAATTTAACTCTACGTAGCCAAATCTTTGAATTGATTATAAATTTGATACTTATACGTTTTCTTTTTTGTTTTAGTTTTAATTTAGTATTTCATAATGATTTTTTGGATATAAATAGAATACTGTTTAATATTAGTTTTATTCTATTATGATTTGTTTTAAATATTTAAAAAATACAATAAATTTAGAGAATATCAATTCAAAAATGAAAAAATATATGAAATTTAAAAATTAATTAACTATTTATTGATTAAACTTTGTAGTATATGTTTAATTATTACAGTTTAAATGAATTTTAGCTAAATTTCAATAGAATTAAACTTTAGAATATTAAAATTATGATTGAAATATTTGATTAATATGAAAATTTATAGTTTAAATATTTAACTAAACAAAAGTCAATAATTCATACACTTAATTGAATAAAAATTTTATTAAAACTTTAAAATAATATATATATATATATATATATATATATATATATTATAGTAATTAGATGATAGAATTTGAAAGAGAGTTTCAGCTTTAAATGCAAAGAGGCGATCATAAATGTCAGTCTCGCACATGAAAATCATAGGGTTACCAAGAAACGAATTACATGCTAACTTTTACTTAAGAATTTGAATCGGTATCGCAAATAAAGGATAAGTAAACCCTTCAGTGTGCCCAATTGCATGTTTTAGGGTTTCTTTTTGGATTGAGAACATATTAATTGCATTAAATTTTTAAATTCAAAATGCATGAAATTTTACCATTGATTTATATAATTTAAAATATTTATATTTTATTCAATATATTTTTGATAAATACATCATTTAATTTAAAATATTTATAAATTTAATAAAAATAAATAAAATATATAAATATATAAATATTATAGCTCACAAGTACTGTAAATAAAATTTTTAAAATTCCACCTAAAATTTAGTACTTCAAATCTTATAAAATATTTGAACCATATAATATTTAATAAAATATACATATTTAATTCTTAATTTTACAAATGAGATAAAATATTTTGTCTTCATTTAATCCAAAGTAATCTAAATCTTATAGAATTTGTAAAATATATGAAATTTAAATCTATAATTTTTAAAATAAAAAAATTTTCAAATTTTTTAATTTGATTGAAAATATGATATTTATGACTTTCTTTTTAATAAAATCAAATATCTCATATTATTTCCTTATGAATAAAATTAGAACACTTTTTTTTTAAAAAAAATTGCTTCTTAATGGGAATTCAAAATGCATCAAAATAAAGGAATTTAGATTTATGAAATAATTCAATATTTAATAGATTATTTTTAAAAAATCAAATGATGAAATTTTATAAATTCATAAAATATTTACATTTTTGGTTCAAATCAAACAATCCCTATTATCAAATATAAATATTTTACAAAATATAATATGTTAAACAATACAAAAGCAAACTACGCTAACATGCATAAATTTTAAAGATATTTCTCTCTAATTTTATAAAAAGGAATTTGAAAAACTCACGTGGAAACTCACGATCCCTTTTAATTAAAAAAACTGAGATTTCAATTTTTTTAATTAAAAATTAAATTTGTATAATCCCATAGAAGAATTATCTAAATTGACCAAAGAGGACATTCTAATAATTAAACTTCAACTACAAAAAAATCGGAGATTAAAGGGAACAGTGACAAATAATGACATATAGCGGAGCTTGCAATTTTTTTTTATAAAAAATGAATAAATCATAACTATATTATAGTAATATAATTATATTTATATAAATTCTAATTTTAGCTAAATTACTTATATATATATATATATATATATATATATAAATTAATAAAAAAGTTCTATTTCAATATAACATTAATTTTACTTAATTACTTAAACTATATTAAATTAAATTAATGTAATATTATCAATCAAAAATTAAAAAAATGATTATCAATTAGATTCATATTATACATATAAAAATATTGATCAGGTGTAATTAATTAAATTCAACCAAAAAAAACGTATACTAATAAGTTAATAAGTTGTGTTAGTGCATATAAAAATTATATTACATTTTTACTAATTAATATTAATATTAATAATAATTGATTGTTCTATTAATATTAATAATTTATTATTTTATATTATATAAATTAAATTATAATTAATAATAAATCAAATAAATGATAGTAGTACAAAAATTATAGTAATATAAATGTATGTATGATTTGAAACCGCATTAAGTTCCATAGTAGAAATAAACGAATTGTCGTGGACATGATCAAGCATAGTAACATTGAAACTAATAATTTGTCCTGTACCTCTGTTGTTGATCTCAAAGGGAACTCGTACTTCTTCCTTCCATATCCGGATATTCCTTTGCTTAAAATTGTCCGTCCTCCGCTGGCTGCCGCACCGACTTGACCTGATCACTAGCACTGTAATTAGCGACCCCTTGTGTCATCCAAAACAGGAGATAAATGAGTTTGAACTTTTTATACAGCTGCGTTGGAAAGAAAACGCAAAGAAATTATGTTTCATTATTTTATGGTTATCATTTGATTTATCAATTAATCAAATAAATCAAACCTCTTATAATTGATATAATTAGATTTTAATCATTTAAAATGAGACATTTTGATAAAATAATTTATTAAATATCTCCATTTTTAATATTTATTAAATTTTTACTAAATTTGTAAATAATTTAAAAGCATTTGTATTTATTAAATATAAATATTTCAAAATTTTAAAGAAAAAGATCACAGTTCATTAAAATGGAATGGAAATGAATTTTGAATACAAGCAGCTGATTTTATGCACCCAAGAGGCGGTTGCAATCAAAATACAAACAGTAATGCGAAATCACTTCAATTACTTGTTGATCAAAATCAATGCATGAATAGTTAATACGCAAGGAAGAAAAGAAATTCAGAGTTCTTATCGAGAATTACCTTTCATTCAGCAACAACGGAGAGGCTGTAGCTACCACCAGTAGTTGTAGAGATGAGAAAACCTAGAGAGATTATTGAGTTTCGTTTTGAACAAAAGATCTCTGTATATATGACGATGGCTACATCTATGACAAAATTAACATCTCTGCAGTCACTCGCTATGGCTTCAAAACAGACACACACAGAGATCTGGCGGACGACGGTTCTACTAAAAAGAAGAACCTGCATAAAGGAGCTTCTAGCTATCAAAGAATCTATCACGTGTCTCTGATATGCCATTTTGGGTTGCCACGCAGTTATATACGTTTGGACGTGAATGCCTCTCCTTGAAATGCTAATTTCGTCCAGCTTTTTCTCTTTTTTTTTAAATAGGGTAAATTTTTTTTACTATAGTTTTAATTTATGGTTGAGGTATACAGTGAAAATTAATAAAATTATAATAAATCAATTATATTAAATAAATTATTACAGTATGATTAAATTTAGTTTCAATTTACCAGATAATTATAATATGATAATTATAATTAATTATTTTTCCTTATAAAAAGATATAATATTGTTGGAGTTTTATATTTAACAGTTGGGATGAAAACAACTTTAACTGTTTTAAGAATTTATTAAAATTCATTTGATACATAAGTAAATTTAAATTAATTAATATTTTATTTATTTAAATTTAAGAGTCAGTTTAATAAAAAATTTATAAACTAACTCATTGATTTATATAATAAATTTATAAATAAAAATATTTTTTAATTTAATTATTAATATAAAATTATATATATTTATCAAATATAATTTTTTTATTAATAATTTTTTATTTTTAAAATAAAAAATAAAAATTTTATTTTATAATTTATATTTATTAGATTTATTTTAGATTATTTTAAATTTAAATAAATTAAATTTAAATGAAGTGGATTAGGTTTACATCTCTATTAATAATATATTTTAATGGTAAAAAACATTCCAAATATGATAATTACAGTATTAAATAATTCTGCTGATTCCGACAACTATTTGCAGTCCTTATTTAATAATTTTTAATTTTTCTTAAAAAAAATTATTAAGGGTGGATTCATTTCATGGTCTCTCCGGTTAATCTTCTTCTCCGTCGCATCAGCTCACCACCTCTTTCCACCTGGAATCCAGATAACCGGCAGAGCTTGATTTCTACTACTGCTGGACAAGCCCTAGAACAGTTTGTTACCTACAAGGTCCTCTCATCATCTTCTTTCTCTTTGCAGTTCTTGATTATCGATTCTCTTGGAGTCGGTTCACTTGAATTTTGAAGCATTCGCCGCCTGTTTCAGAAACTTAGGTCTAACTTTATACATGTCTTTTGTGCAGGTTACTATTCAGCTTAGGCATTTTCTCGTCCACTGAAACTATCAAAAGGAGACCATTTCTTTTAATTTAAAATGTTTTATCTAAGCCTAATTGAGCATACTTTGCGTTTGCCTCCTTGCCTCTTAAGCCTTCCTCTTCAAGATGCTATTAGGAAAGAGCTTGAGAATATTTTTTTAGACAAGGTAGCTGTTTTCTCACTACTTTTTTCCATTTTTTGGAGACTGATTGTTGAGTTTATTTTTTTTCTAAATGGAGTTTGTTGTTTATGATAAAGGTTATTGCAAATTTGGGACTATGCATTTCAGTGTACGACATTACGCATATCAATGGAGGCTTCATATTTCCTGGAGATGGTGCTTCAACTTATATGGTATAGTGGATTCATTTATGTCCGTGTTTTCTTTCCATTTTTCCTTTAATTTGCAGTGAGCACTTCTGCTTTGTGATGCAATGTTAAGCTCTTTTCATAGGTATAGGATTATAGTAGGATAGGAGTTGCAAGCATAAACGATTGATTTTTAACTCTGGTGATTTATGAAAGTTTTGAGATTACTACTAGAATTTGGTTTCAAAAGGCTCTCACGAGGACTATAGAGACTCAATGAGGCTGAGAACTTTTTGTAATGTCTGAATGAATTTGATATTTTTGAAATGCTCTCAGCTGCTGGGTAGATCTGTTGGTGCTGCTAAAGCTACATCTGGGAAACATTTGCAGCTTGTTTGCGCAGCAAAACTTAAAGAATCTAATAATGATGGTTTGCGTTGGAAGAGATATCATTGTTATTTTGTTATTTTGGCAGGTGGAATTTAGAATGGTTGTGTTTCGGCCATTTGTAGGAGAAATTATTGTTGCAAAACTTAAAGAATCTAATAATGATGGTTTGCGCTGTAAGTTCAAGTACTTCTACATGTATCTTTTAATTCCACAACACAAGTTTTTAATCTGATGGAGATATTGTAGCCCAAATTACTGGGGACTGTAGAAATTATTGGAAAATGTTGATGTCTGAGATGTACTGGTTGAGTACAATATGCATTAAGTGGATGCTCTTCTTTTACTTGAGAAAGTTTAACAAAACAGAATTTACTGATGTCATACGTTTCTTTCCATTCCTCCAGTTGAGCCCATGCTGTAAATTTTTGAATTCTGTTCTGTGCGAATGCCTTGCGATATAAATAGAATACATGGTCCCCAGATATTGATGTTGGAAACGTTATTGGCAGTGACACTTGGATTTTTTGATGATATTTACATACCAGCCCATCGTCTGCCAAAGCCATCTGATTCCCAGAAGGACCCGGAGAATAAGTAAGTCTCTGCTTGTTTTTACTTTATCTTTACTATGATGATGACTTTTCAGCCGTCGCTGCATGCTTTATTGTTTCTGCTTCTGGTACAGTTGTTATCATTATTGTTTCTGCATGCTTTATTATTTTCTTGCACAAGTTGTGGGTGCTAACCTTTCATCCTTTAACAACCAAATTCAGATATCAGACCATATGGACATGGTCATTTGTTACGGAGGATAATAACATGCAGTTGAGTATCGATGGCTTAGATGAGGTACTCCTTGATGTTCTATATGCTCAAGTTCATTCTCTCGGGAAGTCTATTCTAAATCTGGTTTTCAAATGACAGATTAAGTTTCGAGTTGAGTGCATAAAGTATCCTCCAATTCCAGTTGAGCAACCAGAGAAGCCATTTGCACCTATGGTGATAACAGTAAGTTCATCATTTAGAGGTCACTCTACAAATATTTATTGCCTTGATTACAATGAGTTCATCATTTAGAGGTCACTCTACGAATATTTATTGCCTTTGACCCCTTCATGTTTTACTCGATCCCTTTCTTTTGCAGTCATATGATACAATTGCGGCCTAAAATTGTTATATATAAATAGATTTTTTCCCCTCTTCTTTCATATCCCAATGAAAATGAAAATTCCATCTCCCAAATAAGTTGCTTAACCTCCTATAGCAATTAGCAATGCTGTAATGATAGCATTGCAGATGTTACCTTCACCATCTCTGAACATAACATGGTTGACGATTAGAGTGCAAATCTTCAAATTTCAATCACATGAAGGATGATTTGCACGTTGCAAAGCCTATAATGGCAATCAATTTTGGTTTTCCAGGGATCTCTGGACAGCGAAGGATTAGGCCCCGTGTCATGGTGGTGACGTGGTGCAGGAAAGAAGTTTCACAAACTGCAGCTTTTAGTTGTATTGAGAATTCAGGTCAGCTGAATGGGATGGGATGGGAAATATATATGACTGATCTGTGGGGGGTTTTCATTAATCGTTGTATTGTATAATGTTCTGCAACATTTATTCGTTTGTTTATTTAATTTTTTCTTGGTTTTGCATCCAACTCTATTTGACCAGCGTAGGATCATATGCATGTGTATGCGTATAAGATAAAGCTTAATCTATGCATGCATTATTCCTGGACGTAGTTTCTTACTCTAAAACTTAAAAGAAACTGTTACACCATATTGTTCAAAACATGCTCGTTCTGTGGTTGGTCTTGTTTGTAATTCCAGTCTTGGTATATTTATGACAGAAGAACATCTGAGGCTTGTCAAATTCATTTGTACCAAATCAGATAATTTCAGTATTTACTATATTTATTACAGCACATTCGGGCAGAAACAACTGAAGATATCGGGAGGTGAACAAATGAACCAATCAAGTGTTAGTTTAGTAAGTTCATAATGCTAGACATTTACAACTGATTACATCATCCTCAGAATTTACTCCAAGTATGGATGAACTGACCATCACTCCTTCCATGTTTCCGGTTTTGTCGATGTCAAACACCACCGTGCTAAGCCCCTTCCCGATGATGAATATCCTCTTCCCGATCCCTACAATTCTACAGGGTGGTCTTGTAAGCAACGATGACAGCCTCCCGACCGCCACCCATTCCCTTTTATCGTTCTGCCACATCATCAGCCTGGTTCCTGAAATCTGATCCAGCACGTACAAGGTACCGTCCACCACAACCGCCGGACCCCGCCAGCCAGACATCATATCAATATCCGCGTGTTGCCATGTCCCATTTAAAGGTTCGTAAAGAACAGCATAAACATGAGAAGTCACGGACGAGGTGCCGCAACGGATGTAGATCTTTCCATCCAAGACTATGGAATCCTCAACGTCAGGAATGACATTAGCATCAGAATGTGATTCCCAACAGTTCTTGTGAGGATCAAAAGTGTCCCAAGAATGTGGATCATTCAACTTCAAACCTAACCCACCAATGGCATATATTTTCCCATCCAAAACTTCACAAGCAAAATAGCACCTGAATCAAATATGAGCCGATTTCATGTCAGAATGCAGAAATTCTATTGAATTCGTACAGAAAAGATGAACAAAACCAGCAAAACCAACAAACGCAACAACAAAGACGCTGGTTCAGTCGCAGAAGTAAGCAAGATACATAGATAGGGCTGAGCATTTGTTTATTCTATCAATTCTTGTAATAAAAATTTTGAATTGAATTGAATAAATCACAAATCAAATCTATAAAATTGAATAGAAAGCCAAAAAAAATCAAACTAAATAACCCAAATCAAATTGATGAACATTGAAACCAAACCAAAATTAATATAAAACTATATAATTTTGAATGTTAATATAAAATAATATCATTTTACATTTGATTAATTCAATTATAAAATATCTCTACTCAAATTAAAAATTAAAATCATTAAAATCAAAGTAAACTGAATAAATCAAAGAATTGAACCAAAATTATCAAATACAATCATAGGTTCAATTGATTTTTCAACTTTTTGGTAATTTTTACTCAACCCTAACCATAAGTAGGCGCATAACCGGAAAACACGAGTACCTTGCTGTAGACAAGGAAGTAGCCACGGTCCAAGAATTCCTCGAAACATCGTAGCAATAGGCTTCATCGGTAGCATCTTCCAACCAACCACAACCACCCAAGAGGTAAAGCTTCTTCCCTAAAGCTTCAAATCCCATGCCTTTCCTCTTCAAACACTGAGGTGGAAGCCCATGAATAAGCTTCCAACATCTTCTTGAAGAATTGGGGTCTAATACATAACAACATATCCTGTCAAACTTGTCACGACACAATGCGTATATCCAAGTCTCACTTAGACCGTGCTTCAGTCGATAAGCATGCCATTCCTCACCGCACACCAAGTCTCTCCATCTCCTGGAAACACATTTGAGCACTGTGTGGTATTTGCGTGGTACTCTTGCCAGGCAGAAAAGAGCAATGTCATCAGGAAGCCCAGGTATTAACTGAGCTTTACTCTCTTCTACTCGGTGGATTCTATCAGATTCTTCACCTTCCATGTGATTAACTTAGAATCCCACAGCCTGATAAAATCCTAGAACTTGGTGCCTATGAAAAATTTAAAAATAATAAATAAACAAGTTTAGATTCTAGCTTTCACCTCAAAATTCCATGTTTTGCTGATAAAAATTCAAGTTCTTAGACAGATATATCACAGAATTTGAACTTCGTTTCTAAGGACAATTTGATAGATTTCGATAGGGATTTCATTTTGCTCCGAGTTCATAACTAAAAAAAAATCACTTAATCTCGTTCGCTAGAATAATGAAAACCGACATGATTTTGAGATCGAATACACAGATCGACAATATAAATCAAACTACGAGGAATTAAGTCCTGACATTCCATTTTATTTAAACCCAATTCCAGAAAGGGAAAAACTTTAGAATTTTGCAAAAAACAAGTTAGAGAAGGAATCAAAACGAGAGCTAAGCAAACGAACACAATCGATAGAAAACCTAACCAATTAGATTTCAAGAATGTAAATGATTCCCAATTCATAGATTTTAGTTCAAAATCGCCAAATTCGAAGGAAAAATCAGAAGAAATGAACAGATTTTGCAATTTCTAGCTCAATAAAATTCGAAGGAAAGGAATGAGATAGAAATCTGACCGTAAAGGAATTGATTGGAAGCCGCAAAATCTTGGCGGATTGCTTTGAGCTGGTGCTAAGAACCTTTCCAAGAATGATATTATGAAGCCATAAATATTACTCTCCGGCTTTCATTCCATGAAAATTAAATAAATATTAATTAATTTTTAAAATCTTTAATTCTCATATATTTATTTATTTATTATAAAAAATTCTTACAAATTCATTAATAATATAATATTAGATATTAAATTTTATTAAATATTAAATATTTATTAATTATTATTTAGATACTAATAATTATATAAATATTTAATATTTAAGAAAAATTGATATCTAGTATTAGATATTAAATTTTATTAAATATTAAATATTTATTAATTATTATTTAGATACTAATAATTAATTATTGATAATTATATAAATATTTAATATTTAATAAAAATTGATATCTATTATTATATTATCAGTTGATTTATAATTCTATATTTTTTATCATTCTTATCTAAAAAATGGTATATTTTAATTTCATATATAAATTTTAAAAATTATTTTTGATTACTTCTTTGAAATTATTGTTTTAAATTGATAAAAGTATTAATGATTAAATAAAATTGTTAGCTTTTAAAAAAAATCAAATTGTGATATGAAATTAAATGTTGTGTTGTTAAAATATGGAGAAAGAACAAGAATTATCATTTTATAAGAGAACAATACCATTAATATTTTATTAATTAATCATAGAGATTATATTAGTGATCCTTTGATATATCCAATCAAAGATGGCTTAGAGTTTTTTGTCAGCAATGATCGTGTTGTTCAGTAACATTTAAATAAATTAGTATTTGAATGTTTAAAAATCAATTAATAAAAAATTAATTCTCTTGATCTTTAAATGCTATAAATTAATTTTTTTATTTATTTTAAATATTTTTTATTCAATCATTAACTTAAATCAAATCAATAACTAAATAATTAAATATTGATTATAAAATTATGTTACTTCAATTTATAATTTAAAATCTTACACTTTTATACTATTCTTTCATTAATTATATTAATCAATAAATTCTAAAAATCATTCTTTATCATCCCTGCTATGTCTTTTTTAATTCTCTTCGTTTTTCAAATTTTTTATGTTTTTTATTTTTATTTTTCATATTCTTCTTATTCAACTTCTTTTATTTTCTTCTCTTGAACTATGATTTTAATCCCTTTTTTTATTGCTAAGTATTTTTTTAGTATTTACATATATAAAAATGTCTATATATTTATAACCAATTCATGGTATATAAATTAGGTATAAATAAAAAATAGCTTTTAACATACTTCTATACGTAAAAAACATATGAATCAAGCACAAATTTCAGTTTATTATGTTTATAATAAAGTTATAGCTTTTTAACATTATTTCAATTCTATTCATCCCGAGTATTTCAAATTATCATAAAGGGGGTAATGGTAAATTTGAAACAATTAAAAACATAATACAAAGACATACGTTTATGGTTTTATCAATTAGATACAACATTTCCCATCATAAAATACTCACAATTAAACAAAGAAAACCCATCAACGATGCTCACACTAAATCTTCATTATTTAAGTTATCAATTTTTAATTTCTCGTACATAATTTACATGCCTTACAAAGCATAGGCACATTATTCATTATAAACATGAAATATTTTCTAGTTCTAACCCCCTGATTATGTATATATTTTCATTAAATTGAATTATCATTTTATATTTATATCCTGTATAAATAAAGGAATTTTAACATGTCAGACATGAGACATGATTACCGTGAATAGATGGAAGACTTGAGATTGTAAGCACTGACCTCTTACGAATCATACTACTAAAAATGACAGAATTTTGAACACTACTGAATTTTTGTTCGCTTGAACAAAAATACAGTTGGTCACATATCATTGTTTTGTGTAGGAAACTATCATTAATGGAATTAATTTACTGAACAATTTTATTTCGCACCAAAAGGAGAGGGAGAAGTGCTTTTTGATGCGTTCGACTAACAGAAGAACACCAACCAACCATTATTTAGATTATGAGGCCATCCTTTAATAGCTCTGCTGCAAAGGATTTTGTTGCAGATGAAAAATGGAAATATTTCATCAGAATGCACTCAATTTCATTCTTCAACGAAAAAGCAAGTAATTATCATAAAAAAAAAACACAAACCCTATCAATTTACATACTTCGTCAAAAGTAAAAATTGAAGAACATGTTGGGTTTTTTATTTTATGCTTACGGTAGATTTTACATGGAAGATCCATCAAAAGTCATACATGAACTACTTCGAATTACGATTTGTTGTATAGGTCTAATATATTCTGACGAATTTTGAAGTTATGAACAGAGCAATAGAAATTATGATTTAAGTTGTGTTTCCCACTACTCAAAAAAGCTTGACTAGGTATTTTGCCTATATCAATTTATGTCAGCTAGTATTTTTTTTTTTTTCTTTTTTAACTTAGCATGATTTTGGTTAGGCATTATTGAGAATAAAGAAAGAAGCGAAATAAATAAAGTCGGTAACCTTGTTTCTATAGCACAACTCAGGCCATGATTTAAAGCTTCGAGGCAGTTGCCGGGTCTGGTATTAAAGCCCTTCTTAGAAGACCTTCTTGAGTCAATGATATAATATGCTGTTCAAAAGCTGAACAATATCAGTAGACAATCATATATTTCAACTCAACTCAACTTCATCAAGATTAGTTACGTAGATTCTCTTTTCCCACTCATTTCGATTTTAGATGACAATCTCATCCAAATCTAATATTAATAAATCAGCCTATGTTATCCTTCTCTTTTCTTTCTCTCGATCATAATAATCATCTCTACTTTTCTGATTGGTGCAACTCAAGATCTACAAGTAATATGATCAAATTATTTTAACCTTCATTCTCTCAATTTATCTTTTATATATGTTACTCTTACTCAATCTACAACCCAAATTTTCACACATCTATTGTAATATTCTTATATTAGCAACGCTCATTCTAGAGGTATATCATGTCTTAATTCTCTAAGACTAAATAACATACATCATAACAATATGAACAACCGCGCAATAAACTTTCCTTTTCAATTTAATTAGATTTTACAATCACATAAGATGCCTAACATATTCCTCCGTTCACCCGACCTGCTTGGACCTTATATTTAATATCATTGCCGCATTCTTCATCCTCTTTAATGTTTTATAGTGTTCATTTGAAGTCCCGCTACGCCAGAGACACATTTTTCATATGATCCTACTATACTTGGAATGCATATTAGTTCGGCTTAACACAAAACATTTGACTCTACCACACTTCTCTAAAGCTTTAGTTTCTTAACGTATATTGAGTAGACAATCACAGAAAATAAGATTAAAAGATGTTATATAAATATCATGTACCTCTCCGTTTCTGTTAAACATTTGGCCGGACACAAATCCACGAGCATGGGAAGCTGCAGGACTTGTAATCTGCAAGACATTGGAAGTGTTGACAATCTGACAAAAATTCAAAATTCCCAAACAGAAAAATAAAAAAAAAGCACCATCTACTTACAACAAATAATATCCAGTCATCAGCCCGAAAAGTCCGGTGGAACCACATCCTGAGAGAAGGAAGTTGCATCAAAAAGCTTCAAATCAAACAACCGAAGAAACAAAACAAATATAGGGCTTGCAATTATTAGATAGGTGTTGAAGAATCCCATATGGAAAAGATGTGAGGAGTTTAAGTGGTATATAAGTGGAGTAGATTGATACTAAGCACAAGTCAATTGGTTTTGTGTAACATGGGTGCTCATAGAAATTCTACAAGGTATAAGAGCCTTAGATGGTCAAACGATCGATCCTAGACTTATATTCAAAGATCTGGAACAGGGCTAGCCTGGAGACTAGATTCATTTGTGAATCTAGGACGCTTGAGATAAGCCTAGGTGTTTGATGAACCTAACTGAAAACTGATCTAGACCAGTTGCACTTGAGGGGGAGTGTTGGAGAATCTCACATGGAAAAGATGTGAGGAGTTTAAGTGATATATAAGTGGAGTATATTGGTATTTAGCATAATTGATTTTGTACAAGATGCATACCAACTCCATTTAAGGCCACTATTATGAATTCAGCCCAACACTCTTTTCCATAGAAAAATGTAACTATTACAATCGAGCTCGTCCATGTAAGTGAATCCAATACAAATGACATTTGATGATGCATGTACTGCAGAAAATGGTCGAAAATGAAATAAATGCTACCATACTTGTCAGAAAGCGTAGATGCTTACGAGTGGTCTAGACTAACATTGGCCGTTTTCAAACCCTTGGAGCGGTGGGGATTCATACTAACTTGAAGAAATATGAGATCTGAAGTATATGCTGCCACACATCTGCAAAGTTCAGATGATAAGTTTTGGAGAAAGTCTGAGTAGTTTTGGAGAAATTGTGTGTCTAACCATTCATCAAGGTAGGTATTTATACAAAAGACATAAGATGAAAAAAAAGGAAATAAATCAAGATCCTAAAATCATGCTCCTAAATATTTGTTACCAACTTCTGTTCCTAATCTACAATATGTAGAGCTGTAACGATGCTAAAGTCCCAAGTAATAAAGAAAATTCACATTTCATCAAATAAAAAAAAGCGATCATTATGGTTTGATTGATTGTAACTATTCACATGCAAAAACGTTCATAGGCTAGCTGCCAATGAAAAAGTTATAATCATTTGATCCTTACATGTAACCTGACGCAGAAATGCATCGTTTGCAGAAACAAAAAGACGCACAAGCAGCCATGAAATATCATCAGGCATCTTATCAGCTGTCACTAACATGTAGAGGGAATATGTAAAATAGAACAGAATACCAATTTGTTTATCCAGCATAAGAAACCAGAAGACCAATAGCATGTTGCTTTCAAGAAAAGTAAATTGGTTTGAACATATTTATGTAGCCATATCAAATTGTCTGGAGTCCAGCTTTTATTTTGAGTTTTAAAGAATTCACTAACCTATGCAAAGCCTGGTCATCTGAAAGTTTTCCTCTTGCTCTAAACCAGAACCTCAAACTGCAATCAAATTGAAAATACATGTAAACATCTAACAAGGGTCATGCTCTCATTGACATCAAATGAATGCACTGTTCTCATGCATCATAACAAAATAGTTCTACCTTGGAGGAGATTTTGTTTGATTGGTGTTATTGTTAGGCTCACAGAACCTTATCTCTATGGGCCAAGGAACGAAATCTTTTGAAGCCACCTTGTTCCTATAGGTCCTGAAATGGCAAATACAATCTTAATATAACTGAAGTAAGAATATATGCATAAACAGATCTAATAACTAAAAAGAATAAAATATCTTTATGCAGAACTGATCTTACAACACCAGACAATTCATGGTTCACAGAAAAACCTGCAATATACTTATTACAATACCACCTTTGTGTTGGTTTATGAAAACGTGTTTAGCAACGGAAGATATTACAATAAAACATGATGCTCTAGAGCATACACTAACACTTTGAATACTCAACGAATATATATATTTTCTATGGACAGAAATCATGAGTTTAAAAATGCTCCCTATTTGTTGGATGGAAAGACGTGGAAGCTTGAAGTGTTCAAATAAATGACTAGACATATTTGATGACGCAACAATTTTATGCAAGGAAAAGAACCTAAGAACCATGATGATACAACAAAGAGAGATACATAAAATTCCTTTTAATACAACATATAGCAGTAAAGTGCAAAAGCAAGAAAAACTAAAGTTAGCTGAAATAATCAGGTGCCAAAAGCAGAAAAAAGCCGAGATATTTGAAGATGTAGCACCTTGGAAGACGAGGATCTGTCAAACGTCTCTCTCGAAGCTCCTCCATTGATAGCAGCTGCAATAGATTGAAGTCAATATCCATAGGAGAAATGAATTCAAAATATATAAATAGATATAAACTAAACACATTTTAAATACCATCTCTGGCTCTGGAACATTTGGCATTGTTATTTCTTGGTGTTCAAATCCTTCTTGTTCTTTCTGTAAAATTAACAAGAATTAAAGGCATTTTGAGATGGCGCTAGTAATCCTAAATAGCTGTGACTGCGACATTAGCACTTATCAAAAAGAACAGAGTATTACATTTGATTATCCAAGAAATGAAAAAGGAAGATTTGATGAGTTATCATGCTACAGCATACAGATATGCATAATCAACAGATATGTTTAATTCCTAGAAGTCAAATTCGTCAAATCTATGAGATGGATGATTAAAATTTCATAAGTTGATTAATTTAAACAAAGAATTTTGACAGTTTCCAGTTGACCTCTTGATTAAACTAGAAGTAATACAGACACTATACTTTATAGGGTCTATCTGTAAGCCAAACAGCTGAAATGCTGATCAAGTTACGCTATTGTTAAAAAAAAGACAAGCAAGATTATTTCGCGCTGAAGGAATTGTTCTTCTTCAAAGCAATTACAAGTGCAATGTACATAATATTAACACAAAAGGCATAATGATATTTCCTGGATATGCAGAGAGAGAGAGAGAGAGAGAGAGGAAAGCCGCACCTGAAATGAAGCAATCAACATGAACACAACATTTCCTTTTTGTATAGCATTAACTCTTCGGGTGGCAAAACTTTTCCCATCACGGACACGCTCAACTTCATATAAAATTGGCACTGCAATACATATAATAATTGAAACATCAACATATGCTCCATGAACATAATATTCAACCTAACAAAATGTTGATTATTATCAAATAATTATATCCCATAATTTAGTAGATAGCAGCACATTCTCATGCATTAAAGATGCCAGGTGTCCAAGGTGAGAAGGATAATATAAAATGCATACATTCTGGAATGTTTACTTTTAGCAAGTGAAATTTTTTGAAAATAAATTTTTCTATCTATTGATTATGAAGATACAAGATGTTTATACTAGTATTTGAAGCCTAACTAGGAAAATACAAATTAATCTATCCAGGAAACAAAATCAGAAAATATTCGAGAAAATATCTACAATTTATGAATAATTAGACAATAGCTAAAACCTAGGAAAAACTTCGTAGTTTGCCAACAGCAACTAAGAATGTGATAGCACATCAAACGCTCTAATAACTCAGCCTCACCCACATGTCAATAACCTTAAAAAATTCAAGGAGCTCAAAGCAAAAACAGCATCCAGTGACTCAAGACTCAACTTCATATATGAATGCCTAATACTTGAATGTTGTTGATTCACCCAATGACAAATGTTCACAAACTTCATTAGAACCGCATCTATCACCAAAGGGCTTGTCCCATTGTAAAGTTTGTGTCAGCTATTAGCATTTGAATATCAGACATTTTGATGAATTACATAAAAAATAATTTCATTGTAAAGTATGTACTCACTGTTGAAATCTCCAACTAAAAGAAAATAACAATGCAAGCTATGAACTATTTTAAGGCAATCAACAGTTTTTGATGCTGCAGCCAATGCCTGCACATACATAACCAATGAAAACGATAAAACTAGAGGATATATTCCATAATGCAAGTATCAGTATATAGAGCCATAACATGCCAAGAATCTTGACATCTGATTAGCAAGCAACAACACAAGATCATACTGGATGAAAGGAAAGAGAGGAAGCCAGAAGATTTAGACCTGCCCGACAAACTGTCCTCCAAAGACCTTCCCGAATTTGGGAGCATCTGGTAGAGTAATCCCCTGGAATCTATTCACCTTCAATCACAACAAGAAAATCAGTATAATGAACTGCAATACACAAACATACACCTAAAACAACAGTTGAAACAAGGACAAAGAATTCAAGACTAAGAAAATAAAGAAACCTTACTTCGATTGGCTCCAAATGCAATATACTCTCGACAAGGGTGCATGAGTCTGGTGTCTTGTCAGCAGACCACATCGATTTTGGCCGAAGCAAGGCACAATGTTCGTGAGGCAGCACCAAGCAGGTCAACTACATACAAGAAAAAGAACAAAAATGTCAAATATCAGCGTCCACACGAGCCCTATTTCGAGAATGATGATATGTAGGTAGGTACCTTAGTTAACGCAATAACATCTGCCTGCTGAACACAAGTAACGTCACCTGCAAAAAGCAAGGAAGCGACGCCGTATCATATCAATTGAAAATGAAAAAAAAAAAAATCAGCTTCACCAACCATCACCAAAGTAATCATAGCGTTTCAATTGAAACTCATGACGAGGATCTTCTTCAGCATGTACTGATCCTGATACCTCTGCCTGTGAATATCAAGAACATCAAATTTATATACATTAAACGATAGCAATAAATAAATTAATTAGTAAAACAGCAAAAACAAACCTCTCCTTCCCAAATGAAATAGACTCCATCAGCAAGATCTCCTCCACGAACAACGTATTGTCCTTTTTCTGCAAATTAAGAGAGAAATTTAATACAAAGCAAAACCAAATCAAATTCCAATATATATATATATATATAAAGAAAATGATAAATTACCGAAATGTTTAGCCATAACGAGCTGAGAAATTTTCTTAAGAGAAGAGCTAGGAAGTTTCTGCAGTAAAGGAACGCCGCCCAAAAACTCCATCACTGCAAAACAATAAAAAACAATAATCATCAACATTCGTACATGAAAAATATCGATAAATCCAGAATCTGAATCTTAATTTGAAAAAAAAAAAACAAATTACAGACCAGATTCCGTATCCATGTTGGTTCGGTTGAATTTGAGAGAAGATTAATGGTCTTGGTTAGCTCAAAAGTATCTTTAAGAAGAGAGAGGAACTTAAATTATTGAGGACGAACAAGATGGATCCGGTGGTGTCGGTCGCATGGAATTAGCAGTAGTTCCGCGGAAGTGAAGACCCATTTGACTTTTGGCGCCCCTTTTTTGTTAGTGCATTTGAGCACGTGCGTGCTGTTATGGATACCCTTACTCTTTTTGGTAAGAAGATGAACCTTCCCTTTTCGTTTTTGTGCAAGAACCGTAGAGAACATTCCAAACCGCTTGAGTTTTTTTTTTCCTCATTTATTCGAAATCTTTTACACATCAAATTTACCTTCAATTATACTTTTATATATTTTATATTTATCTTTAATAGTAATTCAACAGATTTTCTCTTCCAATTCATTTATACATATTATATTACATATTTTATAACTTAATATACATCTTAATGATTTATAGGAGGTTCGTCTTCAAACATTATCTCAACACACAGGTTAATTCATTATGCATATCATTTATAGACATTTGTCTATAACATATCTAATGAAACATGACACAATTATACATATCATATAGCAAGATAATTACAATTACAAGATATAATATAAATAACATATAATAAAAGCTTAAATCAATATAATGAAATATGAGAATTAAAAATAAATATAATTACTTATAATTATTTGATATTCATATTTTATGTGTAAATTGAAGATATCTTACATAGGCCTAAATATAAAACAGATATCATAATATTTATCATGTATTTAAAAACAGTATTTAACCTCAACTAATCATTCTCTTAAAAAGATTTAAGATATTGAACCTACTAATAAGAGATATTAATATAATTTATTTATTACATCTTAAAATTAAATAAGCAAAATATTAATATGAAATATCTATTATATCCTCAACTAAAAAAACATCAAACCTTCCTTAATATATATAATGGGTTGATATGAATGCATTTGTTACTTTGTATGTATATCTTTCATAAGGTTACTACTTTTTACACATTATGATAATTTCATAATATTTTTTTAAGTCTATAACGGATAGTTGGTCCTTCTTTTTTGAAACTAATTGGACTTTCATAAATCACAAATGCCTATGCCATTAAACTACATCAAACTCCTTAAAACGTCACGAAGCGAAATCATCCAATGTAGAAAATTTAGGTATTTTGTTTCTATTTTTTTCAGTATCTGTACACCATACAGTAGCTACATTTATACAGTTACAAAGAATGTTCTAGAGACTGTACACCTATGCAAAATACAGCTATACAAGTTCACGTGTCCTGTCTAAGCTAAAAATCAATACTACACCGTTTTGCATTTGGTTGGTAACCCTAAGAATCCTCCTAACATATAAGAAAAAACTATGCAGCCGCTTCCACTTCCTCCT